>JAQBSW010003412.1:0-83685 GCA_029291075.1 Eudiplozoon nipponicum | reverse complement strand
CAATTCTTGAAAAGCAACCACGAACTATTGATAATTTATATTGAAATGGCACAAAACTGCTGTAATGCAAATACTGTGCAGACCATGTTGGTTTATGGTAAATTGTTCTGTTTAATTTACCATTAGTTTCTTTCTTTAATAGTACATCTAGGAAAGACAGACAGTCATCTTTCTCGTGCTCTGACGTGAAGCCGATATTCTTATGTGCTTTGTTGAAACTTTGAAGCAATGTTCGTGATTGCGACCTGTTCTTAAGTACAAGAAATATATCATCCACGTACCGTATATATTGAGCACATTTACTTATGTCACTCTTTAATGATGTATTTTCTAGGTGCCCTAGAAAAATCTCAGCCAACACTGGAGATAAGGGGCTTCCCATTGCGACACCATCAGTCTGTTTGTAGATGTTTCCATCAAAACTAAATCGTACGTCTTTCGTGCATAATAAGATAAGCTTGCGTAGAGTTTGACCTGGCACCGGCGATGGTAATATATCGTGTTCTACCGCTTTGACTATAATGTCAATGGTTTCATCAATTGGAGCATTTGTAAACAAAGACGTAACATCAAAAGATACCATAATCTTGTTTTTAACATTTATATCTTGAATTTTGTTTACAAACTCAAACGAATCGGCAACCGAATGATTACCTAGTAGTTTACGTAATGGTTCAAGTAAACGAACTAGCCATTTAGCTAGTGCATGTAACGGAGAATTACCATCTAGATGCACTTAGGACTCATCAGCAGAAATGCAGACATCAAAATACTACGCGCTGATAAAGGTAAGAGCGCAGTTATAAGGGACAGACTGACTACGTACAAAAGGATGGAGAAACGTGTTACAATGACAATACAAAATTCACACGTCTAGACGATAAATCAGATGAAATAGACAAGGTGGAGCGCAAAGTAATAAATGAAATTAAGATTTTGACAGATGCCGGTTTTATTCATGAGGCCACGGTGGTACTGGAGCAAACAAGAAAAATACTTTAGGAAGTCAAATAAACATAAATAGATCTGTCATGGATGAGGATATCAAACATGCAACAAGTTGTTTTCGATGTAAGTATGGTATCAACTCTAAAGATGAGACTAGAAATGAAGTCCTTAAAATTCGAAAAAAAATCAGACAATCTTTATTCAAAAACGTTTCCAGACAAGCAGTGTAAGAATGGTTTCAGAGTTACGGGACCATTGAAAACCAATCAATCAATTAAAAACAAGTTGTGCATCTCGAAATGCAAAGAAATCAAGATTTTACCTACCTACGAGTGCTATGAAATCTCCTACAACCGTCAATTGTGCTAGCAGCTAGGTACACCATGTTTTGGATGGCTACGGCATCACTGAATTCTTGCCATTGTTTGTTCTTCATCTATGCTTCAATAGATATTTCGGGATATCGATTTTGTAGGTAACGAGTTTTAGGCATCAACGATTCTTGACAACGAAATTCCTCGGAACAGCTTTTCTTTATTTTGTAGAATAAATTGCGCATCAAATTAAGTTTAGAATAAATTAAGTGTTCAGTGATAATGTGTGTACTCTCCATATAACTGGAATATCACGGCCAGCGCCTATAAAAGCTTAAGTATGTTATTTACTTCGACATAATCGTTAAAGATAAGAATTTTTTTGTCAGCATTCATTAGTTATGCAAGGCAATATTTTGAACTAGATGTTGCAGTTTTGATGTTTCCAGATTTAATACATAAATATCGAGCTCTACTGGGCAGTAGAACTCTGTTCTCTCATCCAGCATCAAATTGGCGTAAGAAACAAGATGAGCAGATCTTGACATGGCAGAAACAATTGAAGTCACTTACATTCAAATTGGGTAGTATTGGACCTACTCGTTTGCCAGGATGGGGTCCTCGTGCGCACCATATTTCTTGGTTAGAAACACTTAGCGATATGGCATCGAATCGAGCTCTGTGGCGATCTTGTTGCAGATGTCTAGTAGAATCATCTCCGTAACTTTATTCTCTTAGTAAGGCAAAGTTAGCTGCGAGGTTTGGTCTGTTTATGACGTGATACAGTGAAATCCGCAAGGAAGCTGTATTGCTGATGTTGTCTTGCCCGAATGCTAACTTGGCCATAATGGTGTTGGGAAAAGGTTTAGTCTTCCTCATTTCTGTGAGTTATCCTGATAAATTTACTCAAGTAGCAAGGTATTCCTTCTCCCTCTGCCTCTCTCTCTCTCTCTCTTTCTCGTAAATCTCACTAATAATTTGTCGAAATTCACTTGTATACTTTTGTTCACTCCTTATGGTTATGTGGCAGTGTAACATTAGTCACTTTTGACTTTTGTATGCCTGTACATGATGATGATGACGTAAATATCAACCAGTAGACTCATTACAAGTCTTCGATAATGCGACTTTGTTATATGTTTTATATAGTGAGTTGGTTTTGAAGTTGCATTTTAGAAGACACTATATGAAACTAACTTCACTACTGATTGTATACATAATCGTATACGAGATTGTTCCATCCGATTTTCCCACATTCACTGAAATATATATAGTGAGTATAGGGTATATTAACGCCTCCTGAGGAGGAGTCGCCAGTAGGTACGAAACGCACGTGTACATGAGATTGTACCTATCGTTCATGTTGACTTTGGTTTATCCTTCTGGTCCTTTTTCAATTAAATGTTATGTATGATGGGATTGGTGCTTATACGAAGATCGCAACCTTGATTTAAAATAATTGCTATCACCGCCCGCGCAACTAATAATCGTTCAGGTGTGCTTTTGAGCAAACCTTTTGAGTGAAGAGATAACATTACGACATTTTTATGTTCTGCGACTTTACTTTAATCACGAAATTACGTGATACGAATACAAATGTTTGACATTTCCATTTATATTAGCTATAGAATTGTTTTAGTTCGCGCACTAGTTTATATTGAGGAGTGTGGATCACTGACAATTAATCTTAGGGACGACGTGGTGCCTGTTTCAACTTTGTGTGTCCTCGGCACGCCGTAAACTCTAGTCACATGCCTGCCAATTGGGTTTTATTGTTTAAGGCATCATGGGGTGTTATCAAATTCATTAGAATTCTAGTTGGTGGTTCTTCGTAAAATTTCTTTACAGGTATCTTTAATCACACACCATAGTGAACCCTAAGCAATCTCAGATTTGTCTCTACTTCGCACGATTTAAATTTTTGCTCATCATCGAGTACATTTCTATCCATAAGAACAATACCTGAGCCTTAATCTAACTTCAATAAGCGAATTCTAGTTTTTTATGCTTTAATAGAATCCATGTTTCTCCAGCTTTATGAAATTGAATCGCTTGTGTCTGGCGTTAAAATGATTATAATCAAAACGCAGTGCAAATTTTAGTAGATAGCAACATCATCTTTTAGTGAAATTCCTGAAATAACATCTTTATATAAACTCACTAGTGCAGCTCTCAATTTTGTCCTCGACGTCTGGTTATTATCGCTCGGGAATTTGCATTATTTTGGACTACGCGATAAGGCGCCCATAATTTTGTTTGAAAGGGCCAAGCTAATGTAGTTGAAAAAGAAGAAGTCATGGTTTTCTGGATAAATATTGGTAACTTGCTCGCTACCAAAAACTCTATTAGTACATTTGAGACAGTTTTGATTTTGTGAGTAAAGTAAACTTACACGTCAAAAGAAAGACAATGATATCCTTACACATCAGACCACAGTTTACAAGCACTTCTGTTGAAAAAGCTATCGATTTCATTTGGAAATTCACCGATGATAACCAAATATCACTCTACATACCGACATGTAATTTGAAAATTCTCCCCAAAAAGTACACTCAAGGTATTCAATTCACTTTCAATGGTTGATATTGCATACAAGCCGACGAATTGGCGACGACCTGTCCATTACGGAGTCTATTAGTTGATGTCAACATGTTCCATCTAGAGGGATTAATGGAACAACCATTTATTCAAAACTATTGTCATATATATTTAAGGTATGTTAATGATGCTTTCAATATCATTCACGAGAATCGAGAAATAAATGACATACTTAAAGGATGCAATAGTGTTGGTCATGTAATTAAGGTTTTCTGCGAACGCAAAAGCTTTCAAACTCGACTGGTTACTTTTGAGACATAGAAACGGTAGTACAAAAACGTAAATAATTCTGAGGCAGACATGGATCGCAAAGTGCATCCATTATCAGAGCACTGTCTCAATTTAACATAAGCGTTATTTGATGCGCAATTTCACCAAAACAATAAAACAAATCTGCTCTGAGGAATTTCGATACCAGGAATTGGCGTTCCTCCAAACAGCTTTATTATAAAACGGACATCCCAAACATACATAATTGAGTTAAAATTAAGTATAAAGAATGAAATTTTAAGTGAATTCGCACCGCACCCGTGGACGACATTTGTTATTTTACCTGTTAAACGAGATGCGCAATCCGAAATACATACTCCAGAGAATAGAAAAGCAATGATTATTCGCATGCTTAATATGAAACTTATTTTAGACTAAAAGTAGCTGGAAAATAGAAGAACTTTTTCACAATAGCTGAGCACATCAATTATACAAATCAAATACCAAACAATATGGATTTCAAAATTTGCTTGCACTAAGAAGTGAAAAGGAGCTAAGCACAGCAGAAGCCGTCAGTTGCGAAATAATTAATCCGTGGCTAGATAAGCAAATGAAGTTTGTACACGAATTTAAAAATAGGTAAATTTCGCGCGCGTATGTGTTTATATGTGCGTTTGTACCTGTTCAAGTGCATCTCCCGCATCCTGTAGCTAGCGTAAAATATTTGCACTTAATTCAACCTGTTTCTCTTTGATTTACAAAATCCACTATATAAAGTACCATATTTTGCAGTCGAAGTGAGTTTGGAGAAGACATGTACTTTTTAATTTTTTATAGAACTTCTCTATAAAAAATTTATGCTTCACAACACAATTTGTTTCCAATTTCAATTAAAAATGCACAAAAATGGCTGAACTAAATATTATCCATGACAAATATTATATCTTTTGATTGTGAGTCTAATAAAGGCATTTTAATTATATGTATTTTGTTAATATAAACTAATAATTGCACATGGTATTAAAAACAATTATTCCAGTAGGCCGGTTTCTTTCTTATTGGGTATTCTTAAAGTACTGCCAATGCATTTGATGCGGACGGGACACTAACCGGTGAACACATGCCACATATGTGCATACATATAATACAAATCATAACCAGAAAACGTAAGTTGGCATATGACTTCAAACTATGTGTAGTGCACAGCATGGCTGGCGCGTCGAATAGTCTCAGATTCCGAAGCATATTTGCCCCAGTTAAAAACCCGTTCGCGGCAAATTCTGGACATTACTTGAACAATTTCCAACAAAAACAAACCCGGTCTACTGGATGAATTGCCTTTGCTACCTGATGCAATGTTTAGTTTATACTGAAAAAATGCTATATATATATATATATATGATATATATCACGACATATATTGCAACAACATTTAAAAACCAAAATAAACAATTCGTACTGTAGAAATCCACCAAGCTGAATGGAATTTATCAGGCTAGCTTTAGTGATGTTACCTGATCTGCGTTTTGACTAACGCAGTAATTCAATCACCACTAAAGACCTACGCAATGGTGTGACCGAACTGTAAACAATACCGTAAAGTAAATAATCGAGGATATTTTGTAATTTATTTTTACATGCCTTCATTGTGCGCCTCGTTATCCGCCCGAAGAAATCCGATACAAAACAAGTAATTTTCCTGTGTGTGATCACATAAAGTGAGCAAAAGTGCACGCCGAAATGTATTTGATTAAAAATTGAATAAAAATATAAGTGCTTGGACTCTTGTCACATTCAGCAAGTACCAAGCAGATTTTCAGGAATCCGTCACAAAAATACGTATTGGACTGCTTATGTATCTGATTAGGGATAAAAACGTGCACGATCATTCCAGTGTGTCAGCTATTACATATAAATGCGCTCTTGGGAAAAGAACTGTCCTCGAGAACAATTTACGCATTATCTTTGCAGTATAAAACAATCACATTTATAGTGAGCAAACCGTGTTTTATTCGTATTATTTAATGATTTCAACTACATTTACATGGCTGCTTCTGCCTGTAGAATGTTTAAAGTGATCATTAATACAGCGAGTATATTGTTGAGTTCAGTTCCAAGCACTAAGTGCGTTAATCAACTCAGGCTATTACGTATTAGGCATTGCGGACCTAGTAACAAGTTAGTTCAAAGAGGACCAGAAGGATAAACCAAATTTAGCATGAACTGAAGGTAAAATCTCATGTAAACATGCAATTCGTGCTTAGTCAGGGAATGTGGGACAATTGGACGGTGCAATCTCCTATACGAATGTGTATATAAGGAGTAGTGAACTTCACATAAATCCTTCGACAATGCGACTTCAAAGTCAAGTCAACAGCACACCAAGTTCTGCACCACAAATCATCACTAAATATCAAGAAGAATTTTTGGTTAGTATTTAATAATTCTTACATCGGAAAGAAAAGTGTATTAATAACGTCGCATTTATACAATTAAACAATCATTGATTGTGAAGGTGGTGATACTAGTTACATCAATATTACGAGATTGATATAAGATATATACTTTAGTCAGTATAAACTAAGCATTGTATAAAGTAGACAAGGCAATTTATCCAGTAGAGCGATTTGGTTCTAGTTGAAAATTCTTCCATGGCTGTCCAGAATTTTATCGCGGACAGATTTTGAACTTGGGCACGTTTGCAGCAGAGCCTCTGACTATATTCAATGCGCCATCCTGCCACACACTACATAAACTATTTAGTTATATATTTTTATAGCCATATGTTTGCTTTAAGTGTTTCCAATTGATTTGTGCATTAAATTCTATGCCATATTGTATCAGAAAGGCGCACAATTGTCACTTGTAACAGGAAATTATACTAAATTCTTACGCAACGTACACTACGTGACAGCGAAATATGTTTACAACATCAACACATTCAACTACAGTTTATGAAGTGAAATATTAACTTTGTAACTGTTCATCAGAAAAAATTAACAGACAAGTGATTAGCTCAAATCCAATATTCAATTTTGTCTATCACATAAAATATAAAGACTTACCTCAATAAACACAGTATACTGATCTTTCGGTACGATCCCCTTTAGCCGGTTTTCGGTCACAGAAATTCAAACCGAGCCAGAACATGTGACTGACGATAGATCTAGTATTTTTTGATTGAAGCTAATTTGAAGTCTAAAATCTAGAACAAGATATTTTTATCCTAACAGATACAGTCAACGATTGCTGTATTAAATTAAAACTAAAGCTTAACGCTTTATGACCCGTAACCAGAGAGACTGTGAAGTTGACAGTCCAATCAGGTACAACACATGTGAGACTACTAAGAAATAAGAGCTGCATTCTAGTTTTTTTTTTAAGCATAGCATATTAATTTGGATTTCATCCTTATTATCCAACTGCCAGGTGTATCCTCGCGACATCCGAGGAAAGTTGAAACACCAGGAAATGTGACTGACGATTGGTCTGCTAATTTATATTATTCTATTTCAACAATTCCGGTTAACATAATTGTTATCGCTTAATGCACAGCCAACGAGTGTTTTGGCAAATTTATCGAAAACTAAAAATATGATCGAGAACGCGTAGAAAATATCACGTAGACACTTCAATCGGGTACAATGTTTGTACGACTACTAGGCGAGGACAGTTATATTTCGACTATTTTTAATTATGCCATACATTTTGTGATTTGATCTCCATTTGTCGGTTTTCAGCCGTACACTGTTGATTTCCAAGGTTAGCCAAAAGCATTAATTCATGCAACTGAAGATGGCGTTGCTAGGCTACGATGAAAGTAAACTTGATTTAAACATTTATCACCACACGCAAAATCATTGATTACATAATTGCAGACTATTTCCACCTGTCCCCAAGGCTATATTAAAGACTAGCGTTTAACCGCAAAATAAAACGTTTCACTGGGATAACTTCATATAATCGCGAAATAATACGCGTGGAAAATGGGGAATAATAATATGCCTATGTGGAAAAGTTAATTTGTACTTTACAGGAGCACCTGCAGTGAAAGGTTTTAAACAAATTCTTAAATGAAGGCTTGTAACAAAGTTTTGCGTTAGATTTCATTCAAAGAAAAGAAAAAGTACACTAAAACGCCAGAAATGATGAGACGTAGATTAAGCTGTTAAAGCAGGAAAGGAAAAAGTAGTAATCTAACGAACTAATTAAACGAAGAGTGATACCGAAAGAGACCAAGCCGCATTTTCTGCAGGTACTTGTGCAACATTTCAGATAATTAAACATTTTCTTCGCTTATAATTGATAACACTGAATAGCAAAGAGAATGTATTATATGTACTTTAACCAAAATTCAATAATTTCTCTAGAACTGCCAGTTAGGAAAACGTATGTAAGAAAAAGCAAGATTTCACAGCTATAACAACAAGATAAAAACGAAAGCCCTCGGCGCCTACTGTATGCAATCAACGATTTTTTTAACAGTATTAAATGTATCTGGAGGAAAATAGGTATTACCACGCGCTAAACAAGGATGAAAAATCGAAATATGGAGAAGATTTTGAAAAGATATTCAAACCTAACTCGGCATGAAAACTGGGAATGCAGTTCACAATACAGGACTAGATAAACAACATATCAAATACGTAGATGCGCGGTGGATATGCGCAATATTATCTGCAAATTCCCCAAGAAATAAAATAACCACAGCCCCAGCACTTAAAAGAGAAATTGAAGGCCGGAAAAATAGGTTTCGTGAAAGCAAAAACCGTGTAAAAATTTATGAAAGTTCGTCATTGATTTAACTGGTGCTACACCACCTAAACGAACCGCAGACTACAATTTTGATAATTTCATCGCACAGATAATTGAGCGAGGGGACAATCACTCAAAGACCAAACGGAAAATAGTGGCTAATGCAACCAACTTGCTCACACATCTCACTTAGAAGTCAGCATCTTCACAGTTACAGTAACACAACACACATGCGTCCCAAGACGGTCATGAAAGACTCGAGAGAATTGGCATGCTTTTCGGAGGATCTGTGCAGTATAGTTTTTTTTCCAAGTGAGCTATGCAACATCTTCGAGAAAAGGAGATTGTTTCGACGTAACAAATCAATTTAGCAATAGTTTTTTATTTAAATCAATGTTGCGATCCAGATGTAAACGCCAGTCACGTTATACGTACATTTGTTAGCAAAAACATGGCATCGTATAGTGTTGAACAGGAAACTCTTCCAGTAGACCGATTTTTACCTTATTTGGAACTTCCACGTACTGTCCAGAATTTGCCACGGATAGGGTTCGGTCCTGGGCACGACTGCTTTGGAATATGTTTCTCGAATCTCTGAGCAACCCTGTCGAACATTATACACAATTCTCAATTATATCCTAACTAAGGTTTCTTGATTAGCCTGCTCTTTTTGGTGGACCCTGTATGGTATTTCTTTAGACATAAAGTTCCAGCTGACCATCCCGAATCATTCATTATGGAACAAACACCACTCTACCTGGAGAAGTGGTATTGAATTAAACATATATAAAATTAAACGAACGTTGGTTGTATGGGCGGTGTTAACGTTTATTAAATCAAGGTTGCGATCTTGATGTAAGCGTACGTTTTCCGTATATACTACGAATTATACAATGCAGAAAAGGCAATTCATCCAGTAGACCAGTTGCGACCCTATTAGATACTCTGCACACAATTTCTAGAATATGCCTCAGGCAGGTCTCGAACCTTAGGAACGTGTGCATCGGAGTCTGTTATTCTAATCACTGAGCCACCCGGCGGCATGCATACGTGGAAGTACCGAATCGAAATATCACTAGTCAACGAAGATTAGATTGTACCTCATTTCAATTCGTTAGTATGAACGATGTTGAAGCCATTGGAGAAAAGAGACGAATCATTTATATTTTGCGCGTAAATAGCCCTAATTATTTTGTTAGTTCTTAATGAAACAAAAATTTCTGAGTATGTGTCTCTACTTAACTGAGAATATTACACAGTATGTATTATTGTTAGGAAAAGAAAACATTTAGCGAAGCATTTGATAATGGCCAGTCTATTCCGACAATAAACGAAACTATAAACTCCAAATTGTATACGTGCTGGGTCTTCCTTTTATTAAGTGGATGAATTTGTAATGTGTTAATTAGTATTACCGAAATGAACCGGCTATTATTCATTTGTTATTAAATGTGCTTTCGCTAACCAACAGAAAATAGACATAAAGCTGAAAATCAGACTAATTTTGGTGCACTTAATAAAATGAAAACTGAGGGCGCGTAAAAATTAAAAATTGTAACGTCTTAATGAGTATTCTCGAAATAAACCGGCCATTATCGAAAGGACCTGAATTTTTAGATTTGCTGAAGTAACAGGTGCTCAAATGTAGATATTTTCAATTTTGATGACATTTAGCATTTCTCGAAATTCGTTGTCTTGGTACCCTGCACAGACTCTGTTTATATCATATATAGTAAATCGAATTTCAGTTCGCAGTTGCCAAGTCTTTCTATGAAGTTTATTCAATTACTCTAGAATCCACATTTTATAAAAGGTCGCACAGCATAACTCTCAAATTTTGAACAAATTTATAGTGTGTAGGGCGTAGTACCGGCTCCTACTGATGAGTCGCCAGTAAGCACGAATCGCGTGCATACATGAGGTTATATATTTCGCTACTGCTGACTATGAAATATCTTTCTCGTCCTATTTGAATTAATCCGTTACTAGGTACGCAATACTTAATAAAAATTTGCATACAGATATTAGGTCTCCGCAACAATAAATATATGGTCACTATTAAACTAGTTAAACGACTTCAAATTGAACTTAGAATACTGCACGGTTGGCGCAGTGGATAGTCCCAGTCAGTGAAGTAAATTTTCCCCGGTTCGAGGCCCGCCCGCTAAAAATTCTGGACATTATTTGAAGATTTCTCAATAAGAACGAAACCATACTGGATGAATTTCCTTTGCAATATTTAGTCCATACTGACACATACACACACACATATATATATATATATATATATATATATATATATGCGTATATTCCGCAAATATTTGGGTGGTTTGTAGCCCATTAGGTGTTTCGTTGCATTTGTGCGTATGTATGTGTGTGTGTGGTGGGGGCTAGTGCATGTATCAACAAAGTTACGATAAAATTTTAGGTTTATAGCTGCTTTTTAAAAAATTGTTTTGTCGGAGTGCCAGCTTCATATATTCCAATGCCGCGTTTTGCGTACGCAGGTAGTAGCTTTGCACGAACAGTTTCATAAAGATCCGATTGATCACAATTTCCAATTTTGTTTTGTCTTTGATCGGGTTGAGTTTTTATTCGTCCCAATGGAAATGCGGTTCTATCACACCTTTGTTTACTGTCTACGTTTCGGAATTCGATTCCCACTTCCATCTTCAGGCCAATTAGTCTCCTTATATCCACAGCACAATACTCAACAATAACCTCGTTCCAAAACCATTCTATTTATTTTTTTTCACTCAACACTAATTTTAATCATTGAATTTGTCTCAGTAACTAAATTCAATATATAACTATTTGTAATTAGCAGACCAATCCTTATCTCAGCTATCTCAAATTTCCGGTATACATAATCTCATCTCGTGTGCAGAATGTTTTAAGGGAGAGAGACAGTATCGAACCTTTTTTTATTTGTTATAACTGTATTGCTACTATGTCACGGTAATCAAAATTCAAAAATGATAAAACACATAAGCAACAGTGTGAGTTAAATGTCTTATATATATATATATATATATATATATATATATATATATATATATATATATATATATATATATATATATATATATATATAATTTAATGGTAATGTATAAAATGATTAATGTCCGTATATATATATATATATATATATATATATATATATATATATATATATATATATATATATATATATATATATATATATATATATATTTATAATTAGGAAGAAAGAACACATTAATAACAAAGTGGATAAAGGCCATTTATTTCGTGAATACTAATCATCGCTTATACAATCATACATATTTATACATTTTGGGTTTTCAATTGATTATGCTAGTGGTAACAAATCTGACTCGTTTTTACTTATGTTTCTTGTTTTGGCTAGTTGGTAAGTGTGTATGCGTGTTTGCATGTAAAGGTCATTCTCGCAGTATTGCAAAGTGTTGTCTGAGATCTGGTCATTATTGTTTTGATGGCGTGAGAATTAACCATTTGTGCGCATTGTTCACTATTACATGTACGAGTGCTATTATTCCCAGTGTAGTTGATCGTTTCACGTTGTTGCGCAAATTTACAATTTCCACATGGGAACAGCGCCAGTGTGGATTGCAGTGTTAAACGCTCATATTGTTTGGAAACTTCTGTCACCGTATGCGCCTCTGTTATTTCCACTTCAGTTTGTTGCCAATCCGATTGTATGTTTGTTGATTCTAGTCGAGGGCCTGTTTGTTCTTGACTGGATACTAGTAGATTGTTGTTGAATTTTGTTATTCTTGGCCAGTCGATAAGAATATCATGTTGATGAAACTTTTGAATATTAAGGTTAGGTGCTTGTTGTTTTATATATATATATATATATATATATATATATATATATATATATATATATATATATATATTATTCAAATATTTTACTATCTTAAATATATATATAATTTAATGGTAATGTATAAAATGATTAATGTCCG
Organism: Eudiplozoon nipponicum; assembly: GCA_029291075.1. Taxonomy (NCBI): domain Eukaryota; kingdom Metazoa; phylum Platyhelminthes; class Monogenea; order Mazocraeidea; family Diplozoidae; genus Eudiplozoon; species Eudiplozoon nipponicum. The sequence continues at coordinate 70,889 of JAQBSW010003412.1, read as the reverse complement.
TATTTATATTTATATATATATATATATATATATATATATATATATATATATATATATATATATATAATTAGGAATACAGAACACATTAATAACAAAGTGGATAAAGACCATTTATTTCGTGAATAATAATCATCTCTTATAAAATCATACATATTTATACATTTTTGGTTTTCAATTGATTATGCTAGTGGTAAAAAATCTGACTCGTCTTGACTTCCGTTTCTTGTTTTGGCCGATCGTACATGGGCTAACGGGGCTATGGCGGTGGTGTCACCAGGGCGTGGTGGATCTCCGACCGGCAATCGGATCTCCTATAAAATACCACATGAGCCCGACGACGGAACCATGACTCGGCGTATGTTCCCGCCACAAAAGGGTTCAACAGCCACAGGATTACATGGACTCCTGGACAGTACCCCGTACTTCCGAATGGCGAATGAGCTCTCAACAGCCACCGGCAACCATGCAACTTACTGCTGCCTTGCAGACTGCGCTTGGATGTGCAAAGGCTAGAGGTGCGTCCTCGATCAAAAAGCCGAGTGATGAGGGGACACCACTTGTACCAAATTCCCAAGAAACTCCATGAAATGTGGAGCCGGCTTATCCTCCAAAAGGAGTCAGTCGCAGTAAAGTAAAGAAAGTATCCAGTCAAGAACAAACAGGCCCTCGACTAGAATCAACAAACAAACAATCGGATTGGCAACAAACTGAAGTGGAAATAACAGAGGCGCATACGGTGACAGAAGTTTCCAAACAATATGAGCGTTTAACACAGAAATCCACACTGGCGCTGTTACCAAATGGAAAATATAAATTTGCGCATCAAGGTGAAACGATCAATTACACTGGGAAAAATAGCACTCGTACATGTAACAGTGAGCAATGCGCACAAATGGTTAATTCTCAAGCCATCAAAACAATAATGACCAGATCTCACACAACACTTTGCAATAATGCGAGAATGACCTTTACATGCAAACACGCATACACACAAACAAAAAAATGCATACACACTAACTAGCCAAAACAAGAAACAGAAGTAAAAACGAGTCAGATTTATTACCACTAGCATAATCAATTGAAAACCCAAAATGTATAAATATGTATGATTGTATAAGAGATGATTAGTATTCACGAAATAAATGGCCTTTATCCACTTTGTTATCAATGTGTTCTTTATTCCTAATTATAAATATACTGTGTTAAATTGAAAAGGCATGGATATTATATATATATATATATATATATATATATATATATATATATATATATATATAATGTATATAGAATAAACCTATCAATCTACCGATAGGCCTATCTATATATCCGTCTATCTATCACATTTTGAGTTCCTCTTAAAAGGATAATTGATAGCTGTTAACCATGAATATCTTCTCTAGGACTAACGTATTATTCATTTATTAAGATATTCCCACCTTACATAAATATATAAAATATAAGCAACAGTGTGAGTCAAATGTCTCTAATCTAATGTCCTATCTACTAACCCTTGCTAAATCTGTATACCCTCTTCTGGAACATTTTATTGAGAAAGATAAGTATATAGGAATTGATATTGGTACAGGTCATTCGCAATCAGTTTTCTATAAGCGAGGTCTTTTACTTAGGTTCCCACTTAATTCAGGTTACGCAGCTTCACGTTTTCTGAACGTAGAAAATGCTTCATTGAATATTGGGCCCAATGGTTTTTCTACCGATGTTACATTCATTACACCTTTTCCCGATTTCATTTCAATTGACTCTCTAATTAGTCTAGTTAATCTGTTGCGGTTGCATAACGCGATGCGTTTACATCCCTCCCAGTCTATTTCCTGACCCGTTTCCTTCGAATGCCTAGCTAGGTCTGATCTTTGAATGTGTCCATATTTGCAGGCTGTCTTATGTTCACCTCCACGAACCTTTATAGGTCGCATGGTTTCGCCTATATACCTGAGATTACATTCTTTGCAAGGTATCGCATATACTCCTGATGTCTCGAGGGGTTCTACTCTTTCTTTTTGGTTAGGTAGTTTATTGCCTATAGTAAGCGATTGTCTTAAAACTGTTTTAATATTGTATTTAGCTGCTATTATTCTAATTCTGCTCAATTTTGAATCAGGTAATACCATAATTTTGTGCTTATCCGGTTCTGTTTCCTTCTTTACTTTGTTTATTATGTTATTATTAAATCTCTGCAACATCTCATTTAATAATCTATCTATTATACTTGACGGATAGCCGTTTAGTTCGAATATTTCCCTTAATCTCCTCATTTTATTTTCTCTTTTTTTATATCCACTATTCTAAGACTCCTTAATATCATGGATTTAAGAATGCCTATTTTCATACCATATGGGTGATTTGATAAGAAATTAAGAAGAAGTCCTGAATAAGTCTCTTTTCTAAAAATATCTCTTTCTAATCTGGAACCATTCCGTTTTATTTTCACATCCATAAAGGGTAATTCATCATTATTCTCTTTTTCTAATGTAAACTTTAATTCACCTAATTGGTTGGCTAATTCGAGGAATTTATTTCACTCATTATCACCATGATTCCAAATTATAAACATATCATCCAGGAATCTCACATACAAGTTTGGCTTGAGAGGAGATTTTAATAACAGTTTTCTTTCAAAATAGTGCATAAAAATATTAGCAACCGGGACTGATAGTGGTTGTCCCATAGGGAAACCTTTAACTTGTTTATAAAATTCATTTCTGAACCTAAAGTAGGCAGAGGACACAAATATTTAAGATTTCCATAATACTACTTAACATCATTTTACTACCTCCTATTATATCTGCGAACTGTTAAACAACGCTTCACACTTTCTAATGCTACTTGTGGTATAGGCAAGTGGAAAATACCTCGTTCCTTAATAAATGTTTAAAATTTAATGTTATACCGAAATGTTTTAGGTTTAAACTTTCATTCGTTTTGGATAAAGTAGGAAATACTCTTAAGCATGAGCTTTGTTTACATTTAATAAAAATATCGATTAAATAAACTAAACAAACGTAAATTTGAACTGATTGGAGAAGATTAAAATAAGATCCATATTACTCGCGAGATTACATATGTTGGATTTCAAACACATTGAAGATTTCACATACAAAACGAGGGATAATAAAATTTTTTAAAAATAGACAAAGGCATGAAAAAAACTAGCAAACTTGGGAATTAATTGCCCTTTGAGAAAAAAGAGAATTGATGGGGTCATGTCCATACGTTTAGTTAATTTATCGAAAATGGATCTCAAGGAAGACCAAAAACAAATTCTTAACCCTATTGATTACGTACCTAGGAATGAGATAATTACGGAAACAGTAAAGATTGCCCAGTTCCTCCCAGACAAAGATAAGACTAGGTTTGAATTGGATGTGTCCAAAGCGGTGTTAGAGCATAAAGAGGTGAGATGCAAGCAGAGTTATGATCTAAAACGCTTAAGAGCAGAATTATTATCCAATAAAGTAATATGCCTTAAGGCGGATAAAGGTGGTGCAACGGTACTTATGAACCGGTCAGATTATGAATTGAAAGTGTATGAACAATTAAATAATTTCGAGGTTTATAATAAAATAAATAAAGATCCATCTGATAAGTTACAAGGACAAGTTAAGACTATAATTAATAGAATGATTGAGCCGAAGGAATTAGAACCAGGACTTGAGAATTCATTAATACAACGTGACACAGTCCCTCCGAGAATTTATGGTCTAGTGAAGATTCATAAACAGGGGAATCCACTTAGATTAATCGTTAATGTACAAAACTCACCAACTTATAGATTGTCTAAATTTCTATGCAACAGAATTAGAAAATATACTTATTTCTTAGATTATACTTTAAAGAATACATATAATTTTATTGACATTATTAGTAGATATAATTTGAATGATAATGATAGAATGGCTAGCCTGGACGTTGTATCGATGTATACTAATGTCCCGGTACAAGCAGCATTAGAAAGAATTAGAAAGTATGTAAGAACGGATATAATCTGCAACATCCTAAAGCTCATTATGTTTAACCTGCCCAGGAAGATAGAATACACACGTAAGCACAGTAATAACAAATGCATATACTAGAAAGATGCAGAGATGATATAATCCTTCGTGCAATACAAGGCAAAAGCCGAAAATGCAGTATTAATCCATGTAGAGACGCATGTTTAGGCAACATAAACCAGATGTCAAGACAAAACAATAGTTTTAACAGCACTACCGTGTTCGATTATCATTCTTAACAGCTGTAAATAAAAAAATTCGTAATTAATCGCGAACCATAAACTACGAGATTATTATTATTATTACTTCAACAATAATTTATATCGTGAAACTGGCTATTAGCGAAAAAGCAGAACAATAATATATCGAACAACATTCGTTATCCAATGTAAGTACTGGAAATGAGGTACGAAACGTAATATCACTAAGATTAGATTGATCATTTTCAGTGGTTAATAGTAATGGTGTTGAAGCCTTCTCAGTGAAAAGAATAATCAGCACCCAGCCGCCATAACACGAACATGGCACGAACTTGGAAACAAGAATCAATCGGATCCTTGAAAAACTACGGTGGCAAATCAAGAAGCCACGAAAGAAAATCGTGGATGTGCTGGATTAGTTACGATAGCCAAATTGACCAGTTGCAAAAGAATAAACGCATCAGTTTCGATGGTCTTACTAGATATTTAACGTCAAGATTTTGTTTCACTGTCGAAGCATATTTACCAATTTTTGAGTCTTACAAAACACGGAAACGGTACTGTATCTAGTAACCATAGTACCAGCATTTGTGCAGCCTCTATTCGGCACTTTTTTTCATTCTGATAAGCAGCGCAGTAGCGGTATAGTATCGGCATGATTTGCACAGGCATCATGTAGCATAACAACGAGAAGTTCAGAATTGTATGATGCGAAAAAGAGCACAAGGTCTCTCGTATCAAGAGTTGAAAATAATCTGAGAGTTTCGAGACTTGAAACAAACACCTAACCTACTTTATCAAAACATCGCACAATATAGAAAAAACAATAGTTAGTCACGTTTACTGTATAGAAATTGTGACCGGCACTGAGTGAATTATAACTTGTGCAAAACAACTAAAAATCAGAGCCGCATATCTGATATGCCATATTTTACATATGCATTGTTGTTTGATCATTTAGTGATGTCTATCTAACAACGAAATGCATCAGACCGTGAGATAAAATTCAATTTTAAGTGAGTGAACAAAATGCGAAAATGGATTAATCGAAATTACTTGATCCGCGTTTTGACCAACACAGGTTGAATTCCACTTGTTTTGCTTCTTGAAAATATTTCGATATCAAAAGCAGTTTTGTGGGCCGGACATGACTACTAGATCACTCGTTGCTAGTTAGGATATGTATACTTATTCATTTACACATCCCAAACGAATTCAAATATATTTAATCAAGCTAAATGAACGAGATCGCATCAGGTCCGTGGCACAACGCTTAAGGGCTCCAGATAAACCCCAATGCTTTGTATTTACCACACAAAACAGCAATTGAAAAATTTACAATTGGCGCTAAATATAATCCAGTAAACTTTAACTAAACCTTACTCCACCCGAAGCAATTACGGATTGTTCGCCTTCCTGCTATACGTAACTTAACCTGTTTAAAATGTAATTCTTTAAAAACATTTTTTATTGATATGAAAATTAGACACCTAGCCCCTATCAATCATCCATTGCAATCTTAAGAGCAATGATTGGGCTCAAGCGCGCATCATAAATCATGTTTGGGAGCCAAATGAGATAACATTGAAACATGCCCAAAGGCAAACTTGAAGTATCGTTACTAATCATCTCCTTAACTTTTGTCTTAGGTTTTACAAAGTTAACTGTGATGTTTAGTCCTATTTATGAACCTAGGCAGTAAAAATTACCGTATTATTAATGTAGCTTTACCCTGTAATTGAATTGGCAAAAACTGTCATGCTTAGGACATTTGTATAGGTTAAGAATTTATTTCCATTCAGTCCGGACCCACATTTTATAAATCATTCGTTGTTGCTCATTTTTTTCCTTCGAAAATAGCACTATTAGTACCAATGTCAGAGAAGCATAGCTGAATGCAATAATGACGATGGTGCTGATATGATGAAGGGAAAAAGAGACTGAATTATTGGCGTAAAACCTATATTATTAGAAATGTCAAACGCTGCGTTGCAGCTCTGACTTGTAATAACCCCTGTCAAATACAAGGCAAAGGTGAAACGTGTCAGGGGGTAAAATTTATTGATTGATTCCAATCGAAATCAAGAATCGATTGTTCAACACTCAACAGTTGTTTGTGATTTCGTCGAATCCATGGATAATATTAAAGAACATCTTCAGCAAAATCTTTATAACTATATGGAACTACACGCTTCCTTCATCCTTGAAATTGAGGTAGCAATTTTCGCTTAACTTCAGTAGTATGGAATCAGCCATTTTCCCAAAAATGCCATCTATAATAGATGGGCAACGCAAAAATTAAGTCAATGTTTTTTTCATAATATATTAATAATCAGAAAATTAATAAGAATTTAAACATTAGTAAGTGTAATAATTGTATATTTGCGGATATTAATAACAATAAACATAAATATAATCAGTAACCAGAATCGATAGTCTTGGTTGAAGATATTTGGAACTATCTCAAAAATTCGCCCACACGCATACACATGGATAGGCACAAACATGAGCACAGAACACAAAACTAGCGTAGACAAATCGCAAACGTTGACTTGTAATAAAAAAGGCCATTTTAATGTGTGAACAAAGGTTGTGTTGTAAACACGAATATACATAAAGTCATTGTATTGTCATTTTAATTCGTAGAACAGTGAAATAACCGGCAAGCTGTCATTATTCGACGGCAAAAGTAATTAAAAAAAGAAACTGTAAGTAGTACTTATTATTATAAAACAATGGAAGGTAGACTGCATCATTAAATAAAACTGGCAGAAGAAAAGAAACGCGATAACGTCACAATTTATGGAAATAGAGAAGCAACCAAGATTAATGAATGTGGGAGAAGCCAAGACATGGCACGCTTACAGGCTTACCCGTGATAGAGACAACAGAACGAAGCATTCCTACGCAAACAATAAGTTATAATCGTTAATGGCATTACCACCAAGCACAAAATAACGCGAAGTTAAATCAAAAACCTATCACGTTATTGATGCTCCAACAGGAATGACGCTTTGTCCATATGTGGATGTAATATAGATATAAATAACGGAATATTCTTTTCACAACTTCAATACCGATTTGTATTATAGGTTAGAAATAATATAACAAAGATTAAATAGTTTAAGGCAATGGTTAAATAAATCTATTAAATCCAGCCCCGTAGTTAAGTTTTGAATATGGCGAGTTAAAAAGGCAAGGCAGGCTGTGAAAATCTTACTTGCAATATTATCTCGTAATAATTTAATTACAGCAATCGCAAAAAGACATTATTTTCCCATTAAAAATTCCGTACAGTACTTAAATCGTTTAATGAATATGGAGAAAACAGAAACACAATTAGCCTAAAAAGAAGATAAATCGTTAGTATTAGTCACTAACCGGGTTGGATTTAATACCATAAAAGAAAGAATAAAGAACAGCTTCAAGCACTTGTAGAAAGTTGAGCATGAAATGTGCACATTGGGACAGAATATTTCGTGGCTAACTAACCCACAAAAAGATGAAACCGACAATTCGCTAAAGGATCACAACATCTAACAGAAAATAATAATAAAAACGAATGTAATAGTAATAATAATAGCGGCACACAATTTGTAGAACACATCTCTAGTAATGAAGGTATAAAATGATGACTAATGTATTTTTACAAAGTATAGCCTTTAACTGATCACAGTGTACAAATTAAACACGAATAAATTTCCAGATAAAATATTTTCTTGAAAAATGAATGAACCATTTATAATGTAATACTAGGATAAGCATTTGGAGTTTAATATGCATGCAATCTTAGATCAATAGGTTTTAAAGCGTTTGTATTTAATTTGCGTCATCCACCTGCTTTCGCTAAGGACCTAATTTTGTGTATCAGTTTTAGTAGCATTCTATTTGGGCTGATAAAACAAAACGCATTCAGTTCTGACATTCCACATAGGACATCTGATAAATACATCGTTCCCTGACACGCTTTTGAAGTTTATTCAGCAAATGTAATCCAGTGGAAGTGAAAAGCACAAATCGGGATTTTTCGGACCACAGTACTACAACAATAACAGATAGTAGCCAGTCATTATAGAGCAAACATTTTTATAAGCAATGCAATTGTAAAATAACTAAAAGAGACGCATATAAACACAACGGCAATTAACCACGTCATAATCACTGCGAAAAAGTATGCAAGAATAGAATTGAGTGATGAAGAAATTACCGATTGACTTAGATCTTCACATATGCTTCCGTTTGAAAACATAAATGGAAAACGTCGGTAAAATCCCCTGTATTAACCGCCATTAAGGAGCATCCAACTTTTTCAGGATATCCGACAAATTATTTATGAAAAACAAAATTTAAATATCAAAACTGCAATTCATGGGACCAGGGACAAGTTTTTCTACATTTAAGTTTACATCAGAGATGATCGTGGTTCCACGATATATATTGGTGCATGTAAGCATGTAAAAATGACATTGACTGTCTAACTAAACTTTTTCCTCGAATTATAATTAAATAATGAATATATTTTGTATTTATTAGGATAGAAATGCACACGAATCAAAATTAAAATAGTTTTTATTAAATGTAAGGAATAAAGCAATTCCTCACTAATTGTGAAGACATTCTAGCTAATTATCATTTAAAAAATAATAGTCCCCGTCGACACAGTAGAGTAACGTATATTTTACAAGTTGATTTCTTGCATTTTTATCATTCTGCATCAACATGCTATTTTGAATATATATCCTTTGGTCGCTATTTAAATTCGTGGAATAAATATCATACTCACAGATTAATAAAGTCTAATAATAGAAAATTCGTCTTATCATTACAGGCGATAAAATTTTTAAATTTCCTTTACCTCCAGAAATGCTAACATAAAAGCATACATATATTAATGCACGTACAGACAAGCGCACAAAGCACATGTATATTCGTACATATCCACATACACAAATAGACTAAAAAATACATGCATACAAACATGAAAACATACAAGCACATAAATATGGAATCGTGAAAACTTGTAAAAATACATAGATTCATACAAACAAACATAGATACCTGACTAACTTCACACCTACCCGCATGCATGCACACACGTATACATACAGACATAAAGCAAAAGCCACGCCATTTTTATCATAGAAAATAAATACCTAATCAATTCTTGCAGTTCTAATGCGCATTTATTGAGGATAATACGACAATGCTTGAATACGAGAACATATTAAACAGCGGCTCTCGCATGGAATGATGAGATACAGAAGGATAAAGGTGCTTCCTGACAATCATCTTGTGATAGATGTATCCATATGAATGATTGTAAGTATCCAATTGCACAGCCTATATGAAAAACTGTTATCAGTCAGACTTAAAGTTTAGCTTAGGAAAATCTGGAAATAAATAAAATACAAATATTGATGTGGATTTGGTTTAATGGGTGTATGCAACATTTCAAGTTAGCCTACTTTAATGTTTATCCTTGAGGAAGTTAATTAAGTGAATTTGGAGACTGCAACTTTAATTAGCTACCAATATTTTTGACAACAATGATTAAGATAGAAATTTAAATGATCATAATAATAATAATGACTACTAAAATTATCCAACTTAATATATATCACAAGACGCAAAAGATCAAGATATAAGTATAATAATAGGGCAGAGAAATTTCTGGTAAAACTGCCAACCGATAAAAGCATACCACAGAAAGTGCAATCAGCAACATTAATAACATGATCATGGGAATGATTGATAATTTGATTTAGAAGCATTTTTTGAAACTATCGGCTTCATTAGACGGAAAACCGCGTAAGAATACTTACATCGCGGAACCACTTATAATTGGCCTATTGAATAACAAAAAGTTCAAAAATTATTGGCTTTAAACCATATATAGCCAATACAAATACAAGCATGTCCGTCTAAGCAGCTAAAAATTATAAATCAGTGTCAAAATATACAGACATAAACACGCAAGTAATATAAATAAACTGTCGCCAAGAGCGTTTCACGACTAATTATGCAAAACAAAGTGTATTTAAGTCCATGAACAAAATAAATGGATCACAAATCCATGGTCTTCAAGAGATACGGCATTTAAAATTATTTTTCCAACACTCATGCGGACATACTTAAATTCACACACGCACAAACACACGTAACCACATAAACGCAGACCTACATACATGCATGCAAGCATGCACTGCATACCTAAACTCGTACATAAACGTATACATGCATACATACAGTCAATCAAATCAAACTATTAAATGAATAGAATTGAATATAAGCACAAAATAGTAGCCCACACCTCAACGTTAGGGAAAAAATTAGCCGATTGCAGAAGTGTCTCCACACCTCTTAGGCTCATTTAATAGTAGTCCGATAACTAATTTCCACTAATGACAAATGCAAAATTTACTATATTGTTATTAGTGAATTTTCGACAAATATTGTTCTCATAACCTAAAAAGTTGGCCCATTGGCAGGAAAGAAGTTTGCTCCAACAGGCGGCACGCTCATCATTCCACCATACAATGACGGGTTCATGCCAACTTGACCGCCCATTAATGCTGGAGGCATAACTGCACCTGGTGCAGCGAGCATCAGCTGGGGCTCATTACCTAAAAATAACGCAAAAAGCAACGAATTTATGAAATATATTTTACTTGAAGCACTCAAAAATAATTTGCATCACTCATGCCACCATAATAAATCATTTGACTGTCAAATAACCATGAAACGCACAGTTCATATTAGGTTGAAAATGAATAATAGTTCATTCATACATTTCACACACGCACATATATATATATATATATATATATATATATATATATATATATATATATATATATATATATATATATTAGAAAAATTCACTTACGCATCACTAAAGGATTAATTGCGTTCTCCTGTTTCTCTTCGTGTTCCGCACGATCTTTTTCAGATTTGCTCAAATGATCAACCTAGAAAAAAATAAATTAAGCCAGAGAATAAAATTATGACGCGCTATCAAAGAATAAATTAACATTGCTAACGATAAACCGGATTATTACTATTCTAGGCTATCACAATGAATAGTCAATTATTGGCACGCGATCTATTCTTAAAGAAACGTTAGTAAAGATGTTGGGGCAGTTCACAACAGATTGTGATATAGCGAAACTACGGCGAAAGAGGTAACAAGATAATATATCAACTTGATCCGAGGTTAAAATGAAACTTTTGCACAAAGCCACGCTAACCTACCTTGCAGGTGAGTTCGCGCAGCGACTGAATCAAGAATGGCATTGCCATGTCTGTTAAACCATGGCGCCAGGCCAGCTCAAGAACAACGTCTGGGCGGAGTAAATCGTAGCATTGGAAAAGGCAAGCAGCAAAGCAATCAGGGAGTCCTTCAGCCAAAAACCAGCGCAGAAGCTCCTCGGCAGAATCACGATCTCCTGAGTCAGCGGCATATTGCATGGCATCCTTTTTTCGTAAATAAATTGAGATAAAAATGTTTACTGAGTTAAAGCATTTTTTTCTAATTCAGATGAAATTTATGCCTATAAACAGTACAGAACAAAAGCCTATCAATTGACATGTTGAAATAACTCCAACTTACCTTATAAAGCTTGTCTCTTTTGCATAAATCAATACTCTGCTGCCACCGATTATTACCCTTAAACAAAAGAGCCGCGATCCGGCGAAACTCAGTAAGCTCATGCTTTTCCAGTTTTTGTGCCAAAGCGATATTGTCAAAGTTACTATGGCACTCTATGGACGTTCGCAAAGCCTGGTAATTGTAAATGTAACGAACAAATCAATCAATTTTAACGATATTTTACCAACAGAAGAACATTTTTTTGCATAAATATGAATTAGCATTGAAAATCCAAAACAGAAATCACCAAAAGCGTATCAGATTTAACTATAGAATATTGTACTCATTTATCTAAGAACCTTTTCCACTAACATAGTCATCACTTCATATAGAAATACGCCAGTATTTAAAAGACGATTTTTTACACCCTACCACTCGTATCATCGCCATAGACATCACCAAAATCACATCAATCACCATCATTAACATCATCATTCATATCAATATCACAGGCGGCAATGTCTCATAAAAATACGAAAAATTAAAATAAGTAAAAACAATTAAAAAAATAGCGACACCAGAAATTCCGCTTACGTGTACTTCGTACATTATAACTCCATAAGACAAAATCCCGCGATTAAATCTTCCTAACTAAGAAAAGAATGATAAAAACACGATTCTACAAGAAATTTTCAACAAGATCGTCATATCGCACAGGGTTTGCAATCAAGAATTATAACGTGCATATGGACCAATCTTGGTAGACGAATGGGTCATAAATTGCTCAGTTTGATTGCAGGTGATTCTGAACTGTCAAAATCTGATCAGCTTCGTTCTTACGTAAATCTGATATTGTCTGACAGAATTACGCTGAACTGAGCAAAATCATTTGAAGGCCTAAATAAAACGTGACCTATCCAGTGCATTTTCTGAAGCTATAAATGTTTTTCTATCAAAGAGCACTGGTTAGCCGAAACGAAATTATGTCTACGCATGCAAACGTAGCACGCTCGTTGTCGGTAACTCATATGGACCATGCTTTTCAAAAGCATGTAAGCGTCTAAGATGTACGATATGAAAGAACCAAATTGCATTGCCTGTACAAATGCATGTTATACTAAGAGCGTTTTACCATAAATAACGCAGGTTGAAGAAAGCTACTATAGCTTTTACGATTCTCATATTCATCACATCACTCATAAGGACTGAATTATCGATATAGCTACCAATATATGTAAACCTGCCAACTACGTCCAGGTGTTCACCTTGTGAGTGCTGGATAATGCTGTACAAATATCTTACATTTAGAGCATGATAATTTCATACAGAAAGACGGAACAATGACTAATGGTGTATTGAAGATAGACAAGGTAGAATCGCGGTTTCCGTATAATGCAATATCATCTGCATGGATAAAATACCAACACCTGCAATCTCAATGTATGGAAGAGTAAGGTTAACAATACCATATATCATCAAATTAAACAAAATTTGGAAAGTGTCCATAATTTGCGGATATCACCACTAGTAGTGAAGCTGTCGCATACTTTATAGACCCTAAGGTGATCAGACACATAATATTATAAAATTTAGTGGATGCACCACTTTTCGATAAATGTCCAATAAAACATTGTGATCGATTGAGTTAAATGTGTAGGAAGACAGTTATTATGATATGTCGATATACGTGTTGTTTTGTGAAGAATTCGCCTTAATGTCTTCCTGGCCGGAATCCAGTCTGCTCTTCTTTAGTAAAGGATTCACTCGAAGCGCCGAGACGTACTCAGATATTAGGAGTCAGTCAAATACCACCATCCATATCGGACGAAATGCGAAGTTTTTGAAAATGGCAATGACTGTTGATTCACAGTAAGACACTGCGGAAGTATCCTCTTTTCATATAGTAACAAAATCATTTTTCAATGTCTCAAAGTTGTCACCATCACCCTTAAATAAATAGGGTCCTGCAGATTTTCGCTGTTTAAAAAATGAGATTCCAACGAGTATTTCTAAATTTGATGATTTTTTAAACAAACATACTTGGGAAGATTTGAACTGATGCAGGTGCCACAAAATATTTACATTTAAAGTGTACAGCTCAATTATCAAGGAAACACAATTGAATGACACTATTACCATTACTACCACACAGCGTTACACCAGCATAATACTGCCACATAACAATGAAATTCAAAGTTATGTATGGGCTGTAAATGAATAATAGGTCGCTCATTGTTACTGAAATTTAACGATAATTAAATTTCTTCTACAATCATGTATTATTTCGCTTACTTTTTATTTTCTCAGACAATTCGCGCGAATAAGTTGTAACATCGGCCGTTACCTGATACAAACGCCTTCCATCGTTTTAGCCTTCTTGGCCCATTAGGGAAATACTGACTACCTAACGCCCGGATTGAGCAAAATTCCGTGATACAAAAGGTATCGAGCATAAAACGTGCAGGTAAGGATGTTGCACACAATGTTGTAATATTCGAGGTATCCTGCAATCTATATCTAATTTATATCAGCTTCTAATTTATCCAAGATAAGTAATAGAGGTTCGTATTAATTAATCTGTTTTAAAGTTCACGCTGTAAATGCGCCCTGAAAACCTAACCTAATTTTAGTAAAAAATTTTCAACATTTGCCAATCCAACATTGGAATCAGTGATTTTATCAACATCCGTCTTTGTTAAATTGAGAAGAGGAAAGTGAAGCAGAAGTTGCAGAATTGGAGGTCTGTAGTGGACGGATTTCGCTTATCCGTCCTTCACAAATCATCAGTAAGGTTACCTTTATCTAGCACGTTGGCCGACGCAGTATCGATTCCTTAATATTTTAGTATCTACGATTATGTTGGCTGTCAAACAACAAGTTCCTAATGGCGATCTTTTATATTCAACTTATTTCACTCTAGATGGTCTGCCATCCAATGCTGACAACCACTAACAGCCCAGGCGCTAATGTCTAGTTTTCTTCCGCAGCAAAAAGTTTCCCATCGCATCTGACACTTTTACTCCCATCCCGTTACTATCCATCTAACACTGAGTGATACTGTTTTGCTCAACTTAACTGGAGAATTCACATGAAACGGGATGATGACTGTAAATCGCTAGACCCGGAAGGATACATGCTAACATTACTGAGCACTTGAAAAAAATTATGAACACAAGCCAATGAATATTCCCGTTTTTATCATTTTTGGATTAAAAGCATCTATTTCTAGAAGTGATGTGGAATTGCAGATAGACAACACTGACTGTCTTTTATTAATTAGCAAAACTTTAGATTGATTACATTTAATTACAAAGAGTAATTATAGTTAAAACTACAAACGGATGAAGTAGTGTTCTTTTACAAATTACACAACTTATAATATTTTATAACTGTGTAGTAAACTAGTCATTCTTCCTTCGTAAAGCATTAATTAGCAAAAATAAATATAAGGAAAAAAAGTGATTTAGACAAAACAAAACAAGGGTGCTTAAAAAAATAATACCAGAAATCGAAATTTACCTGAAAATCTTCTTCGTCAATCAGCAGATTATTTAACGCCTCATTGACAGATTTGTTGTTGACGTTGTTCTCCTGGACGTAAGTCAAATACGGCTTAACTAAAGCAATGTGCCCCAGTTTTAAGAAGAAATTCACAGTACGTGCGTGGTCTAGTCTTGGAATCAAGACCATCATTAGATCGTTCAAAAGCAGCGGCTTGTAAGTAAGGTAGAATTGAATCGCTTTGTAATAGAGCTCTACATTTGCCACTTTGGATATAATGTCTTTAAAATGGTTTTCACGCCAGGCCTCACTTGGATGTTTCATCATAGTCAGAATTGCGTTGTCATATTCTTCGTATTTATCGTATAAAAATACCAATTCTGACCAAAGATGTGCCTGTTCAGCTGCGCGCAAAACCTACACAGGACAAATTACATATAACCAAAGAGTATCACTATTAGAAGGAATCAAAAATAGATAAGACAAAATTGGAGCGAATTACAACGAACTTAAATTCAATTAATAAGCGTACATTGCGTTGATAGCCTCCTAATTCAGAAAGAATTTTTTTCAATAAGCCACGTATCGAAGTTTACTGAAAATAGACTTAAAAATTGTAAATTACTCCGCAGATTACATGCTCCTTTACATAGTCACTTTATAGATATCTCTTGGAAAGAAGACATTATATCCCCGATTATCTTATCTGAAGCGTCAAAATATGACACAACAAAGATCAGCAAAGTTGAACGAGAATTCTGCTCTGATATTAAGGGGCTAGTACATGTTAACACAGATAATAGTTACGTTCGCTAAATCGAGTGTATCCATTAATTCATTTACAAGAGTAGAAGTGGTGCCCATTTCGTACAGAGGTACATGATGCTGCAGCTATTGGCTATCCTCAATATGCCGCCACACCGAAATTTTTCATGACAACGAGTACAGATTAGCCAATTCTGGCAAAGTTTTAAAAAATACCTTTGACATTTATTTGATAAATTTATTTATATAAATGAGACTTGGCATCATACTTACTTTCGGAATATTGACTCTTGACCAGAACAATTCAAGATGCTCGCGCATCTTTTCAGGTTTGAACTTTGAATAAAGAATCGACAATTCTGTAAACATGCCCATATGTGCGCGTTCTAGGCCAAGACCAGCCTCAAGAAGTTGGATGAGTTCATCAAAATGACCACGCTGTGTGTAATATGTGATTAGATCCTCTAGTTCATCGGCATGAACAACAATGTGGAGGCCGCACATTTGGGCCAGTCTAAATTCTCTGTGATCAACGCAAGCAAAGCACACTTCCTTCCAAGTACGAGTAGAATTCGCCTTTCTGGCAGCATCCACGGCAGCCTGGTACTCACCAAGATGTACTTGCGTGATTGCCAATCGGCTATAATTACTTACATTGTTGAAAAGAAGGCGTGCAGCTTCGTACAGTGCAGCCTGGAAACAACGATCGGCTACCTGATACAGAAAATAGATAAATTAAACAAAACTTGTATAGAAGATTTGATAATGTAATTATTTCCAATTCTAAAATTCGCTACTGATAGTAGCATGACTTTCGGTTACATATTTTTAATGTCTTTAGCTTTATGAAAATGACAAAAAACAACGTAGGTGAATTTTTCAGTTTCACTCACTTGAGTTATATTGGCGTGGTTAGGGCTCGAGATAAACTCCTCTAAATCTGAGAGTCGATTAGTTTTAGCGTAGGCGTACGCCAATTCAGACTCAATGAAAGTTTCTCTAGCTTTTTTACGAGCCATTTGGAGATAGCGCACCATTTCCTCCCAACTGTCTTTTTCGGCAGCTACTCTACACACATCAATGTAACGACTGGGGTCGCTAGCTCGTATGTAAGAATCAATCGAGTCCTTCACAAGGCCCTCTGACAGTTGCGCCGCTGCAAGCAAACTCCACACAGATGGCTCATTTGCACGCTCCGCAAACTCGTATGCACGATCCAAATTTTTCACATTGTCAATCAGCACCTAAAAAGATAAAGCGAGGTGTACATAAAATTAACAATAGGTCGGTTACGAGTAACAATGACGAATACTGATAAATATTTATCTTATAGGAATAAGAACAAGATCCAGATTTTGTAAATTATTGTACTAACAATTTGTAATGAAAATTAGATACATGTACATACCTGCTTTACTAAATATTTACTTCCACACATTTATTTCTTAAGTTGTAGGTTCAAAAGAAAAAATGATGAAAATGAAATTTTATTTAACAATTAACGAGGTATGATAAAGCGATTTTTATGCGATGTGGTATTCAGACCAAGCTTCGCCGATATAAGAAACTTTAAGGAGATGGTTTGGAAAACCAGTCCAATAGAACATCCGAAGATGGATTTGTATCATATCATTCATTGAAATAAACCGGTTTTGATTTTTATTTCACATTAAATAATTAATTCTCAGCTTTACACACCGCTACCTTATCCTATAAAACGTATTGTGTTAAACCGTAGTCAAACCACATAAACACGCGCGAACAAATAGGAAAGCATTTAATCATTTATTGATTGAAAGGATGACGAAAGCGACAGTTCAAACAAGTTTGCGGACACTAAAGTAATGCGTACTGTATAGCAAAATCGTGATCAGTTCCACATATCGCTGCATCTGG
The DNA here is from genome assembly GCA_029291075.1 of Eudiplozoon nipponicum. Lineage (NCBI taxonomy): Eukaryota > Metazoa > Platyhelminthes > Monogenea > Mazocraeidea > Diplozoidae > Eudiplozoon > Eudiplozoon nipponicum. The sequence continues at coordinate 52,929 of JAQBSW010003412.1, read as the reverse complement.
ACTATAATCAGAGCACAACAGAGTACTGACAGACAACAAAAAACCCGCAATAAACTCACATATTTCAAGTCGAGGTGCAACTCTCATTTTCTGTAGTTAGGCTTACAGTGCACTAGACTGTAACGTCAGCTTAATGGCATCAATGACATCTCAATTATAATCCACTTCCAGATTTCGCTATAATCCCTCAAGTGATTTGATTAAGTAAATGAATAAATAAATAAGTTTTTCGCAACAAATACCGCACCGACAAGTGCAGGTAGAAAACCGACTGATTTTTTTACAGATTCCATTAGGACAAAGAAGGCAATGTGAAAATATTTTGCAGGTTAAACGATCATTGATAGCGCAGTCGGTGATAATAGTTAGTCATGTATACATAGCAATACAGAAGCCATTAATAATTAATGTTTCATTGCCCTATAACTATAAGAATACCAAAAAAATAAGTTTTTAATAACGAAAACAAATTATTATATTTATCTGGGGATGGGCCTAGTTCATTTTAGTATATTTACTTAGATAACACACAACACCATAATTACCAAGACCGCTTAAGGTAAGGGAAAACTGGCAAAACAGCTTCCATGCAGTTCTCATTGTATCACGTCATAAACCTCGCAGATAACTCTGCTCGACTAATAAAGGAAAGTTACGAAAATGATTGGACTAGAAATCTGTAACAAGATGGTCACTGAGCTCGATGAGATGCCGAATAGCACACGATTTCCAACTAAGAACTATGATGCGCACGTCGACCTCATCCTGATAGAGAAGTGGATCCAATATTTCTCAATTTGAATTTAGACGACCTGGCTGTTCCTGCTATGTCAAAGTCTGACAACTTTGTTACTTACGCCAATCTGGCGCTGGGTGAGATAATAATGCTCTACTGGGCAATCGAATTGAAGGCATACGTAAAATGTGACTGAGCTAACACACTTGATGGAGCCTTATACGTTTTTCTAACGAAGAGCATTTTTTGGCCGATCGAAAAATACGTCGACGTATGTCGGCGTTGGCTATTCGTTGTTTGTTACCTACATCTGCTATCCTTATCAAACAACGATGATCGAACTAACGTTTAATGAAACTGAGCAAACAGATACAATGTATACACGACCTTTAGGGCAGGGTTAAATGCTCGCGTTTCTCTATAAATTACGAAGGTCGGAGATAGCTACTCTAGCTTTCGCGATTCTCATACTCACCTTGAGTTATTGATAGAGCTGCCAAGGTAGGCTAACATAAATTATGTCCAGATCTTCACGCTGCAGTCGCAGGGTAAGGGTGAGTGGTGAGTGATCCAGTAAAAATATCTTACTTTTATAGGATGCGAATTTCATACCGAAAGACAGAACAACATCCGCTAATCTCTTCAAGGTGACCTGAACGGAATTTCGACTGTCGAATAGTAGCATGATATTGTCAGTGTAGTCAAGATCAACTAATCTACTGCCCAGGAAAATATTAACTCCTGCATCTCGAACTAATGGAATTGATTGATAATTACGAAATGAATAAAATGTAGGAAATTGGCCAACTTGATAGGCATTATTGTTCATAGTGAAGTTGTGGGTTAATTCTTTGTAAACCTTAAAGTGACCAGAATTCTTTGTGTAGAGAGTGTGTGTATTACCAAACTTGGTTGTCAGACTACTTTTTGATAGAATACCTAATAGAAAATGGCGATCCACAGAGTCAAATAAACTATTTAGGACTAAAAAGAGGGCTACTGTGAGACAGCGAAATAAATGTCGCTGATAAAGAACTTGTATTTAGGTAAGAATTATTATTTATTCGACCTCGACTGACCGGAATCCGGCTAGCTATTTTCTAGTATATGATTCACACGAAGCGCTTAGACTGCACAAGAAAATCGAAGCAACTGGACTCAAATTTATACCACGATGTTTATCACATGAATTTCGACTGCCTTTTTGGAGATAGGGATGATAACCGACCCGTTCCTTATAGTGGGAAAATGTTAGTCAAATCGACCGAATTTTTATCTCCACCCTATCTAGATAAACTCGGGGACTACAGCTTTGCGACGCTTAAAAAATAGGGTTGCATCACTTATTTTTGATGATTGTTCGGAATTAACCCACACTGTTGAACAGGCATGCTTCCGAGAATTGGTCTACAAGTGTTCAACCCTCAAATCAAGACTTATTTTCTCGGATTTTAGACGGTTGCTACTATCAGTTATAGTTTTGCTAAGTTTAAACTTTCTCTGACCTCTGGCGAGGATAAGTTGGAAAAAAGCGGTTATTATCTGATGAAAAGGCTTATTCCATCTCTTTAGCCTCTCTGGTCCTCAAAGGATTTAAGGTCGACTTTTAGACTGCGCTTAAGTTGACGTCTAGATTATAGTATCGCCATAAATTTTTCAGGGAATCAATGAATTTTTCAACGGGAGCTTACAATGCCACTTACACTAGTACATGCATTGTGTATAGTGTAACTTATCTTCGTCCGAAGTAAATTTTAATTTTGACCACGAAAATCAATTAGCTTTGAAATTATTACATCTAATTTTTGTCAGAGGACGGTTATTCGAATTTGATTGCATTTATTTAAGGTTTATTCTTATTTATTTTTCGGAATACTTATGTGCATGATCCGAGTCGACGTGTTCCAAAACAAATGACAATTCCGGATGTAACCATGTTATCTATAAATAATTGCTACATGATCTATTTGAACCCATCGTTGTCTGGAGGCAGGAGGAAGCCATGTGGCGCTACATCTTACACAATGTCTGATAAGTATTATTAATATTCGGCGCATCTATTCAACAGTCGCTCACTTTATTCTTCAGTATCGAGTATCCCCCGCATAAATGTAAATCTACATTATATTAGCGCCAAACTTGAGCATTCATGTCACTCATAACCAAAACTGTATCTAAACTTCGTAGTCTAAGTAGATCGGAGTAAAAAGATCATATGAATATACAAAAAGGCAACATTGACTAAGGTTTGTGGCATTCAGGATCCTACGTGCATTACAGAACTGGTTGCGCCATCCCTATTTACGCGTTATTGGCTTCGAATATCTGATTCCAGAGTTCTCTCAAGCCGGTAAATGAGGCGTTGGTATTGCCTTTAGTGCACGAGCTGAAGCTTGCTTAATTGAATGGAACCCTTTAAATAGTCGACTGTGTGCGGCACGTTTAAATACATCCGCTAAAATCAAAGCAAAAAACCGTCATCATCGTTGCCTCTTCGTTGTATCTGCATATTCTCCTACCGATTGCAGCACAGAAGGCAAGGACGCCTTTTACTCCGAAATTAGCTTCTTACTATGAAGAGCACGAAGTTCAGATATAGTCCTGATTATGGGTGACATGAATGCTCAAGATGGTGAACGGCTTTTGGATAGCTGCGCTGAACAGAATATATTAAAGTAGTACAAACTTCGGACGTAGTGTTAGACGTTGTGCTACATGACGTCCTCCAGAATCCGGACAACGGTGGACTCAAATAAATCATATAGCAATTAGTTATACATGGCGTGGTTGCATCCAGGATTGATGAAGGCCTGAGTGTATGGTTTAACTGGAGTAACATGTGTTCGGAAATTGTTGTAATTCTCAATTTGGGTGAACTTTAGCATAAATTTATATCCATCAGGTTGGTATCATGTACCGACTTGGAAACCATAGTGTTAGTATCCGGTACTCATCGATTTCAAAAAAGGTATCAGTTACTAACACAATGGCCATAGTGTTAGTATCCTTTACAAACTCGGTATATATATTATATAGTGTGAGGTAGCGTTGAAGTCGCATTGTCGTAGACTATATGATGTTAGCTTCACTATTGCAGGTTTACACATTCGTCTAGGAGATTGTACCGTCCTATTATCCCACATTCTTCACCGGCTCCTACTGATGAGTCGCCAGTAAGCACGAAACGAATGTGCATGAGGTTATACTTTCCGTTCATGCTGTCTTTGGTTTATCCTTCTGGTCACGAGTGAACTAATTTGTTACTAGGTTCGCAACACCTATAACATACTTGCATATATATTAGTTTTCCGCAACAAACAGTATTTAACATGCAATTATCTGTTGTAGATTTGCACTAAAATTTTCCAGGAAAATAATTAAGAATAAACCCCAAATCATGTAGGAAAACTCTAACAACCGTCCTTCCGACACAGTTATGAAATTATTCTAAAGGCTAATCTAACTGGCCTGGATGGCGAAAATCCGAATACATTTTGATCCAAGATGATTTCCACTATGCACAATGCTACTGTATGTGGCATTGCAGGCCTCCGTAAAAATAATCACTGGCTCTTTGTAAAATCTATGGAGATACTCGAAATAAGGCGCCAAATTCCACTCGGCTCAACTCAGAATAATACCCGTCGCAATATAAGACGCCAAATTAAGCGCAGTCTAAAAGTCGATCTCGAAAACTTTTTGACCAGAAAGGCTGAAGAAATGGAAGTAGCTTTCGCGTCAGGTAATAGTCGCTGTTTGTTCCAACTTATGCGCACAACAGGTCCGAGAAAGTTAAAAGTTAGCGAAACTATAAATGATAGTAACAACGAATTAATAACCGATAAAATAAGTCGTCTTGACAGGTGGGCTGAACACTTTAGAGATCAATTTTCTTGGCCACCCGCGTCAGTTCCGATTCCCGAAAGCATGTCTGCATCAACAGTGTGGAATGTTAGTCCCGAAGAACCATCCGAGTTAGAAGTACGCGATGCAATCCTATCTCTTAAACGCCACAAAGCCGCAGGCCCCGATGATTTGCTTCCAGGATTGTTTAAGGATGGTGGCGATATAATTTCAGGAGCGTTGACCAAACTTTTTCATACTATATGGAATGAGGAAACCGTACCACTTGACTGGAATGAGTCAACCATCATTCCCATCTTCAAAAAAGGCAATCGTAATTCGTGCGATAACCATCGTGGTATAAGTTTGACTCCGGTCGTATCAAGGTTATTTGCTTCGATTATCCTACGTCGTCTTAGCGCTTCACGTGAATCACATACAAGAGAAGAACAGGCCGGATTCCGCGCAGGACGAGGTTGTATAGATAATATTTTTACGTTAAGGCAAGTTCTCGAACAGAGACATTTATATCACCGTCCCACAATAGCCGTCTTTCTAGACTTCAAGGGTGCATTTGATTCGGTGGATCGCAATGTTTTATTCCATATCTTGTCGAAAAGCGGTGTGCCCACAAAATTTGTCAATATTATACAAACTCTCCACATAAATACTTCTGGTCGCGTTAACGCACAACTTTATAACCAGCAGGAGTTTTCCTCAAGGTTGTCCACTTCCCCTTGTTTGTTTAATTTTGTAATCGGTGCTATTATGAACAACACTCTCCCACACATTCAGGATGCCGGAGTTGAATTTCTCCCGGGCGATAAACTAGTGGATCTTGACTATGCGGACTATATCGTACTATTATTCGACAATCAGGATGTTGCCCAGGCCACCTTGAATAGATTAACAGACGCTGTTCCGTCTTTTAGTATGAAATTCGCATCCTCTAAATGTAAGATACTTTTACAGGATCACCCACCACTCACTCTAACGTTGCGATTGCAGAATGAAGGTATAGAAATAGTCGATAGGTTTACATACCTTGGGAGCTCTATCAATAACGTAGGCAATATGTTCGACGAGGTGAGAATACGGATCGCGAAAGCTAGAGTAGCTTTATCGCACTTTCGTCATTTATGTAGAAACGCGAATATTTCACTTTGCCTTTAAAGGTCTTGTTTACAATGCATCTGTACGCACATTCTCACTATACGCTAGTGAAACTTGGCCTCTTAGAGTTGATGATTTGAGACGCTTACAGGCATTCGATCATCATTGTTTGAGAAGTATAGCACATGTTGATTACCATCAATGAATAACTAACATTGACATCAGTAGACGTATTTTTAGATCTGAAAATAAGAACAACTCATCGTTAGAAAAACAGTTAAGGCTTCATCAACTACGTTGGCTCGGTCACGTTTTGCGTATGCCCTCATTTCGATTGCCCATTACTACTTTACTTTACTGCGGCTGGCTCCTTTTGGAGGATAAGCCAGCTCCACATTTCATGGAGTTTCTTGGGAATTTGGTACAAGTGGTGTCCCCTCACCACTCGGCTTTTTGATCGAGGACGCACCTCTAGCCTTTGCACATCCAAGCGCAGTCTGCAAGGCAGCAGTAAGTTGCATGGTTGCCGGTGGCTGTTGAGAGCTCATTCGCCATTCGGAAGTACGGGGTACTGTCCAGGAGTCCATGTAATCCTGTGGCTGTTGAACCCTTTTGTGGCGGGGAACACACGCCGAGTCATGGTGCCGTCGTCGGGCTCATGTGGTATTTTATAGAAGATCCGATTGCTGGTCGGAATCCACCACGCCCTGGTGATACCACCGCCATAGCTCCGTTAGCCCATGTACGATCGGTCATCGATTGCCCAATAGAGCTCTGTTCTCTCATCCAGCACCAAATTGGCCTAAGAAACAAGGTGGGTAAATTTTGAAATGGCAGAAACAATTGAAGTTACTTACATCCAAATTGGGTAGTATAGGACCCACTCATCTGCCAGGATGGGGTCCTAGTGCGAATCATAGTTCTTGAATAGAAGCCCTTAGCGATATGGCATCGAATCGAACTCAGTGACGATCTTGTTGCAGATGTCTAGTAGAATCATCTTCGTAACTTACTTTTATTAGTAGGGCAAAGTTAGTTGCGAGGTTTGGTTTGTTTATGACGTGATACAGTGAAATCCACAAGGAAGCTGTATTGCTGATGTCGCCTTGCCCGAATGCTAACTTGGCAATAATGGTGTAATGGAGAGGTTTAGTTTGCCTCATTTCTGTGGGTTATCCTGATAAATTTTCTCATAGTATCAAGGTATTCCTTCTCTCTCACTCTAGTAAATCTCACTAATAATTTGTCTAAATTCACTTATATACTTTTTTCAATCCTTATTTGTTATATGGCAGTAAAACATTAGTCACTTTTGACTTTTGTATGGCTGGACATGATGATGATGCATTCATTTTACAAAATTTATTGAAGTGCACCGCGCATAGCCGGCAATTTTCAGGGAACCATTCAGTTAAGCAAGTTTCAGCTCGAGAGTAAAAGACGATACTGGCTTGGAGAACTCCGTGAAATCAGTGGTTCGAAGCCAATAACGCGTGTATAAGGATCGCGCAACCATTTATGTTCGTAGGATTCATGAATCTGGTTTCACATACGCAACATATATCAATTTGTAATTTATCCAGCATACGTGCTAGAGCATTTTGTTGTACAGTTTGTCTTAATGTTCGCACATTAAATGCGCCGACTTTAAAGCATAACCTAGGTTAAATGACATATTTTCTGAATTTTTCGGGGTGCCAACTTCATATTCTGCAATGCCGCGTTTTTCGTATGCGGTTTGTAGGTTTGCACTAACAGTTTCACAAAGATCCGAAAATGCAAATATTGAGTTTAGCTACTGTGACAAATTCTTTGTTTAAAACCATTTGTGAGTCAAAATTAATAAAAAAAATAAGTAGAAAGGTTGCGGAACGAGGTTACAACATTTGCTAAAATCTGCTATTGCGAGTATTGTGCTGTGTATATTGGCCTGATGATGGTGCTGGATGAAACGCAGCGAAACGTTGCCCGTAAACAAATATTTGATAGAACCGAATTTTCAATGTTGAAGCCTTCAGAAGAAAGGAACGAATACACGCCCAGTCTGACAGAAGGCAAAACAGGCACAGAAAAGGAAATTGTGATCAATCTGATCTTCGTGAAACTGTTGGTGCAAAGCTACAACCCGCGTACGCAAAACGCGGCATTGCAGTAAATGACTTTTAGTTCATTTGAACTATTTGCGACATTTGGCTCAGTGATGTGATCATCACCCACCATAGTCATAGCATCTAAAAGAGCGTTATTATTTGATTGAGAGTAAGGAGAAGAGGCAAAATATGAGATGAAGGTGTCCTCAGTAGCCTGATTTTGCTTACCCACACTGCACGACTCCGCAGATAAGTGGACCGTCTTTATTCCGCCTGTTGGCCAACGCAGTATGCATTCATTATAATTAATATTGTCCACGGTCAAGTCCATGTTGCGATTTTGATATAAACACTAATCCCATTACTGACAAATGTATATATACTAGTAATGATATTTGTCACAATCGCAACTTTGGTCGAGTAATGAATCAATTCATCGATGTTATGATCCGCGGGAGTACTATGCGTTGAACTTTAATTAAACAACAGACATGACAATTTGTAGAGGCTATATAAAATTAAAATTATAAATAAGCAACATAGCGTTAATTTGCAGCTCAGAGATAACTTTGCAGCAGTAAAGTATCAGAATACCTTGCTGACGCCATGCTGTTCGACACTATCTTAAATAGCAATAACTAAAATTTCATTCACTATCAGACTAAAGACAAAATTTATGCGTATTTGGAAATGGGGATCAATCGGAACTTTGCGAAACTGATAGTGCAAAGCAATAAACCGCGAACGCAAATCGCGGAGATTCAACATATGAAGCTCACACTCAGCAACCTTTCAAAGGATATCTGCCAGAAAATTAAATTCAGCCTCTATTCGTTAGACAACCAACGGAAGATGTCTGCCTAAAACTAATTAAAAGCTAATGACATTCTCTTAAAAGAATAAACAATTGTGAAACCGAATTAATAAAAATTACTTTATCTGAGTTTTGATTACAGTGTGAATTCCAGTTGTTTTTCTCTGAATACATTTCGGTGGCCGCTGGTGGCCGCGTTCTTCAGTTCTCAACAAAAAACTTGCATGCTTCATTTTTTTTGTTTTTTAAACTTGTGATGATGGTTGAACTTAAGGGGGCCACCAATAGCCACCGAAATGTATTCAAGAAGCAAAAGAGGAATTCAACCTGTGTTAGTCAAAACACAGATCAGGTAAATAATACTATCTATTAGTCGAAGGTCAAACATTTAATTCGAAAATTAAATGTAATTGTATTCTAAAAAATAAGTAATCTTTTCGTTTTAAAACTTTACACGATACAAAAATCTTAAACTAGCAGACGTACCTGAATTGCCGACGTGTTTACTTCAAATTTCTTAAAGATTGCGAATGCCTCTTCATACAATTCTTCACTTATTGCAATTTTGGCGACGTCAGGTGCATCGTAGTTGTCTAGTCGAGTGATATAGTCCATCACACGAGAGTGATCCGCCTTGATTGCTGTCAAAATTAAAAGATTTTGCAGATTCCTATGATCAGAGAACACAGAGTTTTCCATAACAATTTTCTCCAAAAGCTCGATTAATTCATTTGGCATGTCGGCAGCCATAAACGCCTTTACAGCAACAGAAATCTCCTCTGGATTTTGTGTTTCGGAGAGTGCCGTTTGCACAACCTGATCAATAAGTTGACGGCGATAGTTATTGGAGTCAGCCAAAGCCTCAGCCCATAATTCCGGTTCTTTTCTGCGCACAAGATAACGAGCCTGTGTCTTAAACAATGAATTCTCATTGCACACCTAAAAAGTAAAGATTCAAACCAACCAATTAAAAAATGATTAGTAATAGCAATAATAATCAGAATCGCCATCATAACCTGCATCACTGTTCATGTATAACCACTATATAACCATGAAAAGAATAAATGATTTATAAATGAGAACTGAATCCAGTTCAGAAAGAACGGGCAACCTAAATAACACACAGAAAATAAGAACACTGTGATCTTCAAGACACAAACAACAAAGTAATATACAGGAGAATACTAGGTATACAGGAACTTTTAGGTTTCACTAAAACTCTTCCAAACTTAACTCCATCTGGAATTAAAATTTGCAATTAAGACGACAGGATCGCCAGTAATTCATATCGTACAGTGTTTCCATTTAAAAAAGATAGTCATGTGAAAGTCATCTTTGAAGATAAACAGGACCAATACCACCTATTTGGATTTTAGTTTATATCAATATTTCTAACCTGCCTCTTGACGTCTAACACTAATATGGCGTTGGCTGAGAAAATAGGACAATCACTCAACGTATATACGTAAAAAATGAAAATGATGGAATCTAATTTGCTATTCTAATAATAAATAATGAGTGTTACATTCAAAAATATGTCCATAAACTTCCAGGTAGCAAATTTAGTGATGACCAATATGGACTATGCTTATCAGACGACGGTGATCAATTCTCTAAAAGCGTCTAAGGCTTCGTAAACAGATGCACTGAGCATATAACTTTTAATGCTTATTCAGATAAGCGAGATTCTCCTTTGGTGGCGAAGAGTCATGTATACTAGTAAAGGGACAACCATATCTTGCTCATGTGCACATGCAATAAAAAAATAACAAACTAACCCTAATCAACTCCTGATCACAGAGTCCACGCTCGTAGGCGACACAGGCAAGATGTGGATCACGCTTTTCGCAATATTTGCCAACAGTTCGACTATCGTAGTATTGATTCTCTTTAAGGAAACGCTCGGGGTTGTTGTTAGAATCTATGTAGATTTTAGCAAGAGCGTTGTGCGTCGCTGGTTCAGTGTTGCCATCGTGAATACGCGACTCAAGCCATGGCAAAAGCAATTTGAGTCGATTGCGTTTTTCTACCTCAGATACTAACTCATTGGTATCAAAAAGACCTAAAACGTGGAATGTAATTGTAAATTAAGGAAGCATATGTTTAACATACAAAATTTATATTTAACTATATAACAAGAACTTAAAGCTGCTTTTCTTGCTTTGGTAGGAAAATTAAAATTCGATTTTAATTGTTACTACCTAAGTCACGATTTTTAAATACATTAGTATTTATAGTAACTTGGTGAAACCTCTGAAGATGTTTCCAGAAACGAGGGCCCGGCAAGTCAGGCTCACCTTCAACTACTTCAAAGAAAAAATCGAAATGGAGTAGAGAACGATGTAGTTTAAACAACATTTGGACATACATCATTTCTGAAAAGGTAAAATCTGTTTCTCTGGCTGACTCTACTATAATTGGCAAACCAATGACTTGATCACACCGCATTTGGATGCGTACACATCTACTGGAATCTAGCAATCGACAGGGTCAAAGGAAAGGCCCCGAAACAACTTATAAAAGGCTATCTGGAACCCTGCGATCGTAAAACTTACTTTTATATATTTTATTTTTATATAGAATCCATATCAAGAATGAATGTCATGATTGAAAATAATCTCCGGTACAGCTGCGAAAAATCCGGTTAATAAAGATGAATGCCACAATAAGGACGAAAACGATCTAGTAGATAATTTGCAGTTGATAAGTTATACTATGTCTAATATATAGTGAAAACAGATCTAAAAGCCCTTCATTTACATTTTAATATTTGGCTACACATGTTTGATATTGAATACTTACCCCTGACAACCGCAATTAGTTGTTTTATAACGTCATCGGAGCAGTCAACATCTAAAAGGCCTCCGACAACAGCTGGTAACCGACCCGGATTGACCTTTTGTACATAGATCTCGATGTACTTTTCGAGATTGTTGCGATAGAGATAGAGCACCAAATCATGGACGAAGTTAAAACGATCGCATACAATGATTAATGGCAGTTGATCAGTCAATTTTGCTTCCTGATTAAATTAATCGAAACAGAAAGTCATGAATGAAACAAATTACAAGAAAAGTAAAAATAAAACACTTTAATCACCTATTAAAACCAGAAATGCAGCGTAATTTACTAATGAAGGTTAAATCCATTGGTCATAATTCTCATTAATGGAGTTAATCCTATTTTATGAAGATAGAAGCTAATTGGTCTCTACACAAAATAAAATATATTAGCTAATGGTTCAGCCTGCTGTACCTGGCGTAAATCGCACAATACCGTTATATAAAATGAAATGCTTGATGTTCCAAAAGGTTATTTAAATAATAGTTAGTACTATTTCTTTGTCAAACAAATTCGTTGCTATGCGGAATTTGAAATCATTACAATATAAAGATGAATTGAAAATTGACTTTGGCAAAAGACAACTGCTACCAGAAGCAATATTTACAATGACTCCCGTTATGAAGTTCGAGACGAAGTCATTTATTACAGAAGCAAAGGACGCAAAAACTATGTGAGTTACAACGAACAATTAGCACTTTCCTTTTTTCAAGTGGGCCAGATTTATTCCATATAACAGGTGTATATATTCATCAAAGGAGTAGGCAATCTTATTATTGGCTTAGATGTATATTGTTTAAACGTATATTCCTAACATAAATACCAGTAAAATCACACAATTATAATGAACAACGAGTGGGTCACAGTGAATCGGCAAATTCAATATGATCGACAACAAGACTTGCGCTTGCCGTGCACTATAGTAAACACAAATCCGTCGTCTAGTATGTCACTAATACATAACATATGAATTATTCCTTCAGCCTAACCTTATGCTGTAATGACAAGGAATGGATTAGTTAATCTTTAAGGCTTATAATTAGTGACCAAACACATAAATTAGTAGTGTGTAGAGTGCGCCATTAGTGGTGCAAAATTGTCCCAGACATCAAAGCAAATGTGCATTGGTTCAAGTCCCTTCATCAAAAATTCTACACAGAACTAGATTTCTCAATAATGACAAAATCCTTCACTGGATAAATTACATTTACGACATAAGGCAAAACTTAATCTATAATGAGAAATATAAGCAAAAAAACCTGTCAAAATATTTCGATTCAATACCACTAATCGAGATGGCAATGTGTCTGTTATATAATGACAGATTAGTGGTGGCTAAATGATACTTAATAGTGAAACAGATGCCACATAGACTGCACCTCAGTGAAAGACAAACCAGTAATATGCGGCAAGTGGCAGAAAATATACCAAAATTTAAAAAAATTGTGTCCCGTTTCAGGCCACGTCGGTGACAATTTCCGGACAGTATATGAGGGATTCCTAATAGAGATGAAACCGGTCTACAGAATGAACTTGCTTTGTTACCGTAGGCAACGCTTAGTGTATTATATATATATATATATATATATATATATCTTAGCTATACAAAAGTCAAAAGTGACTAATATTTCATTGCTATATAACCATAAGGAGTAAAAAAAAGTATATAAATAAATTTAGACAAATTATTAGTGAGATTTAAGAGAGACAGAGAGAGGGAGAGAGGCAGAGAGAGAAGGAATACCTTGCTACTATGAGTATGATAACTCACAGGCAAACTAAACCTCTCCACAACACCATTATGGAAAAGTTAGCATACGAACAAGGCGGCATCAGCAATACAGCTTCCTTGCGGACTTCACTGTATTACGTCATAAACGAACCAAAAATCGAAACTAACTTTGCCCTACTAAGAAAAGAAAGTTACGAAGATGATTCTACTAGACATCTGCAGCAAGATCGCCACTGAGCTCGATTCGATGTCATATTGCTAAGGGCTTCTTACCATGAACTATGATGCGTACGAAAACCCCATGATCGCTGACTAGTGGCTCCTATACTACCCAATTTGGATGTAAGTGTCTTCAGTTGTTTCTGACATGTCAAAATCTACCCACCTTGCTTCTTACACCAATCTGATGCTGGATGAGAGAACAGAGCTCTACTGGGCAATCGAAATGAGGGCATACGCCAAACGTGACCGAGCCAAAGAATTTGATGGAGCCTTATTTGTTTTTCTAACGACGAGCACTTATTGTCAGATCCAAAAATACGTCTACGGATGTCAACGTTAGTTATTCGTTGTTGGCAACCAACATGTGCTAGATTTCTCAAACAACGATGATCGAATGCATGTAAGCGTTTCAAATCATCAACTCCAAGGAGCCAAGTTTCACTCGCGTATAGTAAGACTGCGGGTACAGATGCATTGTAAACACGACCCTTAAGACAAAGTGAAATATTCGCGATTCTAGATAAACGACGAAGGTGCGAGAAAGCTACCCTAGCTCTCGCGATCCGTATTCTCACCTCGTCAGAAATATTGCTTACGTTATTGAAAAAGTTCTCAAGATATGTAAACCTGTTTTCTTGAGTATTCATGGCACCCATAACCAGGACTATATATGAACTTAGTATTCTACATATTAAGGAGCTTAATTCGGAGTAAAAAGCACCCTTGCCTTCTTCTGTGCTGCAATCGGTAGGAGCATATGCAGATACACCGAAGAGACAACGATGATAACGAGTTTTGCTTTGATTTTAGTAGATGTATTTAAACGTGCCGCACACAGTCAATTATTTAAAGGGATCCATTCAATTAAGCAAGCTTCAACTCGGGCGCTAAGGGCAATACTAACGCCCCATTTACCGGCTTAAGAGAACTCTGTGGAACCAGATGTTCGAAGCCAATAACGCATAGATAGGGATGATTCAACCAGTTCTGTAATGCACGTAGACTCCTATATTCTGGTTTCAGATACGCAACATATGTCGATTTTAAAATTTATCCAACGTACGAGCAAGAGATTCTTGTTGTCCAAGTTGTTCTAATGTTTGTACATTAAATGCGCTGATGTTAAAACCAAACCTAAGTTTAATGAATGATCGTCTATTTGAACCATTTTCGAAATTTAACAACCTGGTATTTGACTCAGTGTTATGATTTAAACCAACTATTTTCAAAGTATCTAAAAGTTTTATTGTTAGATTGAGAAGAGGAAGGGGAAGGAAAGGAGGCAGATTTGGAGTAGTAGCCCGATTTCGCTTATCCGCCCTGCGCGGTTCAGCAGATAAAGCGACCCTTTTATATTGCGCGACGGCCGATGCAGTATGTAATCATTGTAAGTTGTATATTTCATGTTCATATATATGGACAGTAAAAAACACTAGGTCGCCCATTCCTAGTGATGGTTTGTATTCGGAGTTTTCCTTCTCTTAGATTGTCTGCCAACCAAGGTTGATGAGTACTATCTGTCTAGATGCTAGGGCCAGTTTTCTTCAGCAGCCGAAACTTGCTCTTCACGCTTTATGACCCGGCAAGGTTCATGCTACCAATCCCGGGTTGACTAGCTTAAGCCCGCCGGTCGTCAGGCCGGAATTTCTACGGCTACGGGCCTATATATATATATATATATATATATATATATATATATATATATATATATATAATGAAACGCGAGCTCTAATAAAATTCATTGTATCCTTCCCACGTGCAAAACAAAAGAAATTTGATCAGGTCCAAGAAACGCTTCTTTCTCATTAACTTATCAAGTATCTACTAATGAACATCTCTTTATATATAAGCTGAAAGGCAAAACAAGATAGAACTATGCGAACAGTGAGTGTAAAATAAGGGAAGCAACCGACCAATTGCGTGCTCAATGTCTGAACATGCTTTATCTGATTGCATAAATCCGGCTGCAATTTGTTTATCCATAAGGATTCGCATATGGCTGGCTCCCTTTTGTTATTGCATTTATTATTTGAATGCTACGTCTGGAGGACATACGTGCAATGTTTCGACGATGTGTTGTGCAATTGCAGACGTGTATTCACCATTTGATTTAAAACAGTTACAATGTTCTCTCATTCGAATAATTAACCGTCAATGTTCAAAAGTAGATACTTGAGAAGATAATGAGAAAGAAGCGTTTCTTCTTTTTGCACAAGGGAAGAGTACAATGAATGATATATATATATATATATATATATATATATATATATATATATATATATATATATATGTGCGCTATATATATATATATATATATATATATATATATATATATTGAAACGCGAGCTCTAATAAAATCCATTGTACCCTTACCAAAAACAAGAAACAAAAGTAAAAACGAGTCAGATTTGTTACCACTAGCATAATCAATTGAAACCCAAAATGTATAAATATGTATGATTGTATAAGAGATGATTAGTATTCACGAAATAAATGGCCTTTATCCACTTTGTTATTAATGTGTTCTTTCTTCCAAATCATAAATATACTGTGTAAAATTAAAAAGGCATGGACATTATAAAGATCATCAAAGAGAGGGGTCAGCCTTTTACCCGTAAGGAACTAAACACTTATATTGCAGCCAACTGTACGTGTGCCAAACTTCTGGAAAGAATTAAGTTCTTCAAATCGTGTTTAGAATCAGATGTTGTGCCAAAACGATTCCTCAAGCAGTGCAGAAGAAATAACCAAAAACCGACGAATAAAATTATAAGTCGCTTATTGCTCAATGGTATCGAGGACAACCAATCAAAACTGCAAGATGCTGAGAGAATCATTCAATCACTGGGTTGTCAAATTGCAAGACTGAACGACAGCGAATACACCGCTTTCACAAAGAAGATAGAAACGCTGACGAAAACAACAGCGGACAAAGAAACCAAGGACCTCATGAAGGACCTACTACGCAATCAAAATTTCCTACGAACCCAGACGCTTTTATTCACAATTATTCAAAAGTGATCTTGTCAGAACACCAGAAAGAATTACTCTCCTTAGGAGCAAAATTCTGCGTAGTCAAAAAAACCTAATTGAACGTGACATTATTGACATTCAGGCTGGAACGGAAAATTTCTACAATGACTTAACGAAAGACACCGCTCCACATGCATTCAATAAACAAGGCCTGAAAGCTGAGATAGTAAGCGCACTAGAACAATACAAAAAGGAATTCAAAGGCAGCCAAATCATCACAAAACAGCACATAGACGAAATCAGAAAACTCCAATCAGACAAATCCATACGACTTGCCACACCCGACAAAGGATCAGGAATTGTTATACTTGAAGCCGACGCTTATAGGAAGTCCATGAACGGTATAATAAATGATCAATCTAAATTTAAGCATGGCATCAAACAGAAAGATGATTTAACAAACATCGAATCAAAAATTAATGCAATTTTGAAAAAGATGGAAAAACACGTTTTAACATCGATGGCTGACTCTGATATTAGATCAAAACTCACTGAAGACATCCAAAAGGCAAAACCCGTCGGAACAAACACCGCAAGATTGTACGGCAAACCAAAAACATATAAAGCCGTGACAGCTTCAGGAGCTCCCTCGATACGGCCCATTATGTCAATGATCAATGCTCTACAACATAAACCAGCCAATTTTCTCTGCAAACTACTTGAACCAATACGGAGCATCATAAACGCAAACACTATCAAGGACTCCTTCGAACTAGCAAATTAATTGAAGTGGAAGAACATCCTACAGAATAAAATGGTCTCGCTTGACGTCTCATCCTTATTTACAAACATACCACTGGATAGGACATCGGAGATCTTGTATGACCTCATCAAAAATGAGTTTTTTGATTTCCCTATAGACACCAATGACATCAAAGACCTCATATTAGCATGTACGAAAAACGTGCAATTTACATTTGAAGGGATATACTACCGCCAGATCAATGGTGTAGCTATGGGAAGTTGCATCGCACCCCTCCTGGCAGATGTATACATATATCACCTGGAAAAAAACGAGCCTAAAACATATAATTAACCAGTGCGCACTCTACAAAAGGTATGTAGATGATATCTTGTTGTTCATCTCAGAAGCAGCAGACCCTTCCGAAATCCTCAGACAAGCAAATGGAGTCGGTTCCAGACACCAAATTCACTCTCGAGGTAGAGAAAGACGACAGTTACCTTTCCTTGACATCAAACTCACCCGAAAAGCAAACGGGGATTTGACACTGACCATACGTAGAAAATCCACTTTCACCGGACAATACATTCACTACAACAGTAGTGTGCCAAAATCCCACAAAAGAAACTTAGTAAACAACCTAGCCAACAGAATCAGGATGATCTGCTCTGAACACAAGATTGAGAAAGAACTGGGCTACCTCAGGAATATTTTGCTAATATACAACTACCCAGAGCGTTTCATTGATGTCAACATCAGACCACGACAGATTCGCACTAGAGAGGATACCGGCAAGCAGGTTTTCCTAAACTTACCATTTAGAGGCGACGTACCAGCCTCAATAATTGCACGGCGGCTGAATAGAATAACCAAGGACAACTTTCCCAGTGTTAAAGTTAATATGACATTTAGTACACAGAGAATCATGAGGTTGGATGGCAAAGATCAATTGCCAATTCTCTCCAAATCATTCATAGTCTACAAATTCCCATGTATGAGCGGTAGCACATATATCGGACGTACGAAGAAGCAATTGATAAGCAGAATCCAGCAACATTTACCATAGAAATTGATTAACAAAGGCTTGGCACCATCAGGAAAATCAGCTATTTCCGATCATATATTGGAAACGGGGCACCCTGTCAATTCGACCAATTTCACAATTCTACATAAAGCAAAATCAGAAAAATTATTATTTATTTATGAAGCCCTTTATATAAAACAACAAGCACCTAACCTTAATATTCAAAAGTTTCATCAACATGATATTCTTATCGACTGGCCAAGAATAACAAAATTCAACAACAATCTACTAGTATCCAGTCCAGAACAAACAGGCCCTCGACTAGAATCAACAAACATACAATCGGATTGGCAACAAACTGAAGTGGATATAACAGAGGCGCATACGTGACAGAAGTTTCCAAACAATATGAGCGTTTAACACTGCAATCCATACAGGCGCTGTTATCATGTGGAAATTATAAATTTGCGCAACAAGGTGAAACGATCAACTACACTGAGAAAAATAGCACTCGTACATGTAACAGTGAACAATGCGCACAAATGGTTAATTCTCAAGCCATCAAAACAATAATGACCAGATCTCAGACATCACTTTGCAATACTGCGAGAATGACCTTTACATGCAAACACGCATACACACAAACAAAAACGCATACACACTCACCAACCAGTCAAAACAAGAAACAGCAGTAAAAACGAGTCAGATTTGTTAACCACTAGCATAATCAATTGAGAACCCAAAATGTTTAAATATGTATGATTGTATAAGAGATGATTAGTATTCACGAAATAAATGGCCTTTATCCACTTTGTTATTTATGTGTTCTGTTCTTCCTAATTATAAATATACTGTGTTAAATTAAAAAGGAATGGATATTTTAAATATATATATATATATATATATATATATATATATATATATATATATATATATATATAATCATATATTAGTATAAACTTAGTAATTCAAAGAACAGTAATTTCTATTAATCAGGTAGATCGGGGTCGTATTTATTGGGCAATCATCAGATACTTTTCATAACTGATGCGAACGAACTCAGGGCGCATTTGTATCATTCTTGTAATTCTTCGACTGCGCCACCCTAAACCGCATCCTACCTGTAATTTTTTGTTATATATCGAGTTTTTGGCCAGTCCTACAACAGGCGTGGCCAATTTCGCATCGCTTTCCAACTGGTCACCCCCAATCTGCCATATTATAACAGACGCCGTCATTTCGTTTTAGCATTTATATATATATATATATATATATATATATATATATATGTATATATATATATAAATATATATACCGATTTACTTATGAAAATTAGTATACTAATAATAGATAAAAAGGGAACCGATCAGAAATGTTAAATTCTAGAGCAGCATTGCAGTGAAAAATTAACAAAGGTGGGGGTTGTTGTTTAAGGCAATAAATTACTGCCATTTCGAAATTACAATTCAATTAATCACCTCATTACCTTAAGGTTGATTTATAAGGAAAATACTCTGTTTTAATTTTGTGCATAAGCATACATAATGTTTATTTTGGTTATTAGTGAAATCCACGAGCAAACAAGATAGATAAAATGTTAGCAGACATGTTTACACTTTCTAAACCAGTTTAAGATAACATGTTTAGTTGTCGGTCAAACTCAGTTGCAGCTGTGCCATGCTTTATCACACTGGTCAAATTCGAAAGAGTTATGACGCACACATTCCATTCCAATTAACAAGTTCAATTTAACAATAATTGTTTGCACGGATGGTGGTAACAATTCTTTAAATCAAGTTTGCGAGCTTGAAGTAAACACCAATCCCATTGCATTTAACCAGTCGTCGAACAACATAACAAAACTACCGCCAGCCGCAACGCACTGACACGTTTCGACCTTCCTTGATCATCATCAGAGTACGACGGCAAACTGACTATCGAGGATCAAACCGCATTGAATATATATGGAAATCAAATTTAGATATGCGGCTCTCACATCTAGCAGTCTCGCATACATTGAACTTGACTGGAAATGTCGGCTGCAAATTTCTATGCAGTCACGAGCATAAACTGTTCTTAGTTTGCGCCACATATACAATAATAGGAAATACAATTAAACAATAATTGTTTGCACGAGTGGTGGTAAAATTCTTTAACAAGTTTGCAGAGCTTGAGTAAACGACCAATCCCATTGATTTAACCAGTCGTCGAACAACATAACAAAACTACCGCCAGCCGCAATGCACTGACGCGTTTCGACCTTCCATGATCATCATCAGAGTACGACAGCGGCTGGCGGTAGTTTTGTTATGTTGTTCGACGACTGGTTAAATACAATGGGATTGGTGTTTACTTCAAGCTCGCAAACTTGATTTAAAGAATTTTTACCACCACCCGTGCAATCAATTATTGTTTAATTGTATTTCCTATTATTGTATATGTGGCGCAAACTAAAAACAGTTTATGCTCGTGACTGCATAGTTCAATGTATGCGAGACTGCTAGATGTGAGAGCCGCATATCTAAATTTGATTTCCATATATATAATCAATGCGGTTTGATCCTCGATAGTCAGTTTGCCGTCGTACTCTGATGATGATCAAGGAAGGTCGAAACGCGTCAGTGCGTTGCGGCTGGCGGTAGTTTTGTTGTTGTTCGACGACTGGTTAAATACAATGGGATTGGTGTTAACAAGTTGAATGACAATTATGATAAACATAAAGCATAAGTTAAAAATATAAGTTCACCAAGGATACAAAAAATATTCATACAAACATGAATGCATACACTTACATAAACACGCAAAGAACATATGTTTATCTATGCGAATACATGCCTACATATATGCAAACATTTATCCATAAATTCATACATATATACGTATGTAAATCATCACATCATCATCACGCACAAAAATAAAAGCCGTTAGTAACTAGTGTTTCATTGACATATAAAAATGGAAAATAACAACAATAATTTAAAAAAAGTGATGATAGTTACAAAAATGATAATTTAGGCACTATCGAAGGATAGAAATTTATGAAGGGGAGGATCTAGTCAATATGAATATTTACCTAGAAGTGAAGCAAACTAAATCGCTACACAACACCTTTACCACCAAGTCAGCTTTAAGGCAAACAATATTTGCAATAGAGTATGGACCTAGTGTTCTTTTACAGCCTACATACAATTATGAATATGCGTACATACAAGTTTACATAACAACATTCATACATACATACATGCTTACATACAAAGACATACATAAATAACCAGCATCGTATATATACACGTGCCTACAGAATTACCAAAAAATATTAGGATGGAGAAAAAACAATTAGATTATAGGCAAAATCTCGCGGTTGCTGTTAACACTTTTCTAGAAATACCGTTGCTAGACAAAAAGACGTTACCTGAATAGCTTCATCACAGCACGTATCAGAACCATATACAAATCAATTCCAACATATATGTTCACGCTTGAAAGAACGCAACGAATTTCGTACCTCATTAGCATGTGTTGGCAACCACATAAAAATATGCTAAAGCTGCTTAATAATAGCTACAACCTGTAACTATAGCAAATAGAGTGTAAAAACCTGTATTACTTTTCTTTTATGTAATCTGTCTCAGAACAGAACTTAAACCCTGTAATGTACTGGCTCTAACATGACGAATTGACGAAATTACTATAAATGTTGCTAGAAATAAACCAACGTCTTATGTTGCAGACTGTTCCTCTTATAATAGTTATTATGTTCCGTAGAAGTACGCACAGACCCTATAGAAATTTTGGTGATGGGTTATGCAATCAGAGAAGAAAATTCCCACAGATACACCTAGTTAGTTCTACGATATTGAGTGGTGCTCGTGATGAAATGTAAGTATGGGTCTTTCAATTTTATTCGCGATGAATGGATATTCGATATTATGCGTATGCTTCATCAGAATATGCGTAATTACACTTAAAACTGAAAATTAATTGCATTCAGATGGGTAGTAGTATCAATATAACAGTCGTTGATCCGTAAGTTGTTTCGCACTAACATTAATGGTGGATGTAAAATGATGCGAACATTTGACATGGTTGTGCACACAAGCGCACGCTTATTTTTCTTAAGAAAAATGTAAATGCAAACGTGCAAGACAACGAAGCGCATGAAAATAAGTTTAGAACAGTATATGTTAGTTGATTACATTAACGAGCAGCATTTAGATCGAAACCTATTGCGCGTATTTTCTTGCTTAACAATTCTAACATCCTCCTTCATTATGCATCACAAGTAGAATAATAAAACACACACACACACACATATATATATATATAACATTGACAAAGTAAGTGGCGAACTTGGCAAGTGAATGGTACAATTTTATACTCGGTTACATTAACCACAGAATTAGCATAAATAACGTTACGCTAAGCGTGAAACTTCACTATTGAGCTTACTCGATACAATTCGAGACCAATTGTCAAGCAAATAAATGAAAAATGTAAGGGCTTTGTTCTTTGAGCAAATAGAAAAAGGAAATACGAATTTCTACAATATTCATCATATTGGTAAAATATGTAAAATCAATAAATTTAAGAATGAACATGAAGTTAATACCCATATACCGTGAAACGAATTATGATTTTTTTCTTTTCTTGAGAATTACAGTGGAAATTAACTATGACAATCAATAAATGAATTATCGGCAGGAATAAATATAAGCTTTACTAGATAAAAGAATGGATGTTCAAAAATTAAAAATTATAATACGCATACCTTCAAGAAATTTTTCACGCGTTCTGGCTCGTAGCAGTTGCTTTCTCGACATATGCGTTCTACTTCCTTCACCTGACCAGTTTTACAGGCCGCCTGAATATACTTGAAGTGGACTTCCGCATCTTGGCTATAATTGACGATCGAACCGAGGAAAAAGAATAGACCTTCGTAGGACTTGAACGATTCAAAAATATCAATCAAGGCAGTAGTTCCCAATTGTTCGTGGTATTTGGTAGCAATCTGTACACATACCTGGAAGTTTTGACGAATATTTGCCTGTAGCATTGCTCTCAAACACTCAAGTGAGTCATCTACGGACAGTGAGCCGAAATAATTGACAAGCCACTTAACAGTAAAGAGAGTGAACAAAATTTAAATTAGGCAAATAGCAAGACTAATTATGAATTGAAATTTACCACAATCTTTTATTTCAGTGTTCTTTTATAGTCCATATATATAAAACCATGAAATATAAAACTTACAATGATTACATACTGCATCGGCCGTCGAGCAGTATAAAGAGGGTCGCCTTATCTGCTGAGTCGCGCAGGGTGGATAAACGAAATCGGGCTACTACAGGCAACTTTATCTCCGATTCCGCATCCTTGCCTTCCCCTTCCTCTTCTCAATCTAACAATAACGCTCTTTGAGATACTATAAATATGGTTGCTTTAGATCATAACACGGAGCCTAATATCAGGTTGCCAAATATCGAAAATGGTTCTAGTAGACGATCATTCATTAAACCTAGGTTCGGTTTAAACATACGCGCATTTAATGTGCGAACATTAAAACAACTTGGACAGCAAGAATCTCTTGCTCTTACGTTGGATAAATTAGAATTCGACATATGTTGCATATCTGAAACCAGAATACAGGGGCCTTACAGGCATTACAGAACTGGTTGTACCATCCTTATTTACGCGTTATTGGCTTCGACCATCTGATTCCGCGCAGCTATTCAACAGTCGCTCACTGTATCCTTGAGTATCGAGTATCCCCCACATAAGTGTAACCCTACATTACCTTAGCGCACAATTTGAGCATTCATGTCACTCATAACAAAAATTGTATCTAAACTTCGTAGTCTAAGTAGATCGGAGTAAAAAGATCATATGAGTATACAAAAAGGCAACAATGACTGAGGT
Organism: Eudiplozoon nipponicum; assembly: GCA_029291075.1. Lineage (NCBI taxonomy): Eukaryota > Metazoa > Platyhelminthes > Monogenea > Mazocraeidea > Diplozoidae > Eudiplozoon > Eudiplozoon nipponicum. The sequence continues at coordinate 28,883 of JAQBSW010003412.1, read as the reverse complement.
TTGTGGCATTCAGGATACTACGCGCATTACAGAGCTGGTTGCATCATCCCTATTTACGCGTTATTGGCTTCGAATATCTGATTCCAGAGTTCTCTCAAGCCGGTAAATGAGGCGTTGGTATTGCCTTTAGTGCACGAGCTGAAGCTTGCTTAATTGAATGGAACCCTTTAAATAGTCGACTGTGTGCGGCACGTTTAAATACATCTACTAAAATCAAAGCAAAAAACCGTTATCATCGTTGCCTCTTCGTTGTATCTGCATATGCTCCTACCGATTGCAGCACAGAAGGCAAGGACGCCTTTTACTCCGAAATTAGCTTCTTACTATGAAGAGCACGAAGTTCAGATATAGTCCTGATTATGGGTGTCATGAATGCTCAAGATGGTGGAGGATACACTCTAAACTCGACGCGCAACAATAATGGAAAATTGTGCTTAACATAGACTATATTTAAGTAGTACAAACTTCAGACGTAGTGTCAGAAGTTTTGCTTCATGGCGTCCTCCAGCACTCCGACAACGGTGGACTCAAATAAATCATGTAGCAATTAGTTATAGATGGCGTGGTTGCATCCAGGATTGTCGTTGTTTTTGGAACAGTTATATCGACTCAGACCATGCACTTATCCGTTGTAGATTTGCACTACATTTTTCCTGGAAAATAATTAATAAACCCCAAGATCATGTAGACAAACTCGTACAACCGTCCTTCTGACAAAATTATGAAAATATTCTCACCGGTCTGGATGGCGAAAATCCGAATATTCTTTGGTCCAAGATACGTTCCACTATGCACAATGCAGGTAATTCTGGATGTGGCATTGCAGGCCCCCGTAGAAATAATCACTGCCCGTCTGTAAAATCTATGGCGATATTCGAAATAAGGCGCCAAATTCCACTCGGCTCGACTCATAATAATACCCGTCGCAATATAAGACGCCAAATTAAGCGCAGTCCAAAAGTGGATCTCGAACACTTTTGGACCAGAAAGGCTGAAGAAATGGAAGTAGCTTTCGCGTCAGGTAATAGTCGCTGTTTATTCCAACTTATCCGAACAACAGATCCGAGAAACTATAAATGATAGTAACAACGATTTAATAACCGATAAAATAAGTCATTTTGACAGGTAGGCTGAACACTTTAAAGATCAATTTTCTTGGTTACCCGCGTCAGTTCCGATTCCCGAAAGCATGATTGCATAAACAATGTGGAATGTTAGTCCCGAAGAACCATCCGAGTTAGAAGTACGCAATGCAATCATTTCTCTTAAACGCCGCAAAGCCATAGGCCTCGATGATTAGCTTCCCGGATTGTTTAAGGATGGTGACGATATAATTTCAGGAGCGTTGACCAAACTTTTTCATACAATATGGAATGAGGAAACCGTTCCATTTGATTGGAATGAGTCGACCATAATTACCATCTTCAAAAAAGATAATCATGTTGATATAAGCTTATGTTAAGGCAAGTTCTTGAACAAAGACATTTATATAATTATCCCACAATAGCCGTCTTTCTAGATTTTAAGGGTGCATTTGATTCGGTAGATCACAATCTTTTATTCCATATTTTGTCGAAAAGCGGTGTATCCACAAAATTTGTTAAAATTATACACACTCTCTATACAAATACTTCTGGTCGCGTTAAGGTCTACACCGAATTATCGAATAACTTTACAACCAGTAGTGATGTTCGTCAAATTTGTCTACATTCCCTCTATTTGTTTAATTTTGCAATCGATATTTTAAGGGTACATTTGATTCAGTAGATCACAATCTTTTATTCCATATTTTATCGAAAAGCGGTGTATCCACAAAATTTGTTAAAATTATACGCGCTTTCCATACAAATATTTCTGGTCGCGTTAAGGTCTACAACGAATTAACGAATAACTTTACAACCAGCAGTAATGTTCTTCAAAGTTGTCTACTTTACCTCTATTTGTTTAATTGTGCAATCGATGCTATTATGAACAACACTCTCCCACACATTCAGGATGCTGGAGTTGAAGTTCTCCCGGGCGATAAACTAGTCGATCTTGATTATGCGGACGATATCGTACTATTATTCGACAATCAGGATGCTGCCCAGGCCACCTTGAATAGATTAACAGACGTTGTTCCGTCTTTCGGTATGAAATTCTCACCCTCTAAATGTAAGATACTGTTACAGGATCACCCACCACTCACTCCAACGTTGCGACTGTAGAATGAAGATCTTGACATAGTCGACAGGTTTACATATCTTGGGAGCTCTATCAATAACGTAGGCAATATGTCCGACGAGGTGAGAACACGGATCGCGAAAGCTAGAGTAGCTTTCTCGAACCTTCGTCATTTATGTAGAAACGCGAATATTTCACTTTGCCTTAAAGGTCGTGTTTACAATGCATCTGTACGTGCAGTCTTACTATACGCTAGTGAAACTTGGCATCTTAGAGTTGATGATCTGAGACGCTTACAGGCATTCGATCATCGTTGTTTGAGAAGTATAGCACATGTTGGTTACCAACAACGAATAATTAACGTTGACATCCATAGACGTATTTTTGGATCTGACAATAAGTGCTCGTCTTTAGAAAAGCAAATAAGGCTCCATCAACTTCGTTGGCTCGGTCACGTTTTGCGTATGCCCTCATTCCGATTGCCCAATAGAGCTCTCTTCTCTCATCCAGCACCAAATTGGCGTAAGAAACAAGGTGGGCAGATTTTGACATGGCAGAAACAATTAAAGTCACTTACATCCAAATTGGATAGTATAGGACCCACTCGTCTGCCGGGATGGGGTCCTCGTGCGCATCACAGTTCTTGGTTAGAAATCCTTAGCGATATGGCATCGAATCGAGCTCAGTGGCGATCTTGTTGCAGATGTCTAGTAGAATCATCTTCGTAACTACCTTTTCTTAGTAGGACAAAGTTAGTTTCGAGGTTTGGTTTATTTATGACGTGATACAGTGAAACCTGCAAGGAAGATGTATTGCTGTTGTCGCCATGCCCGAATGCTGACTTGACCATAATGGTGTTGTGGAGAGGTTTAGTTTGTCTGTTAATGTACCAGATAAATTTACTCATAGTAGCATGTTATTCCTTCTCTCTCTCCAACCCCCCCCCTCTCTCTCTCTCATAAATGTCACTAATAATTTGTCTAAAATATTATTTCTGTTTTCAGTTTTATACTTTTTTACTCGTTATGGTCACTTTTGACTTTTGTATAGCTGGACATGATGATGATAATTATTCGGATACGTATAAACGTCGAGAATTAAAATGATCGCAATTTGGTTGTAAAAAAATAATTCGAACAGAAAATAATAAATTAATAGTCACTTTTTCACTTAAGACTAAATTTGGGTCAGTATATCGCAGAGTACCATTGTATATTCCATTTAACAATACTGTCTACTAAATTTTTTAAATATTATACGATCTCTTTGTATAAAATGTCTTAGTTGTGACAACTTTCTACAATGAGTTACAATCAGTATCATTTCCTTACGATTTTTCAGATGTAACTATAAACTCTAATCTATCATGCGTTCATGCGCCGAAGATCTTTCGGGTGGGGGATTGCTAGACTTTGGTTACAAAGATGATATTGTAATTCGACATCAAAGCCACTGCTCTGATCATTCATCTTGTAATACGAATTTCGTACTGTTCAAATTTAAGTTATTACTTCAGGATTATCCAACACTCCATTCAACTTTGCAACTTCAAAATGATGAGTGTTTGTCAGGTTAGCATGCCATTCCAACAGCATCAATAGTTCAGGTAATATAAGTGTCGAGCTGAAAAGAAGAGTCGTAAAAATTTAAAGTAGTATTTTCTACATTTTGCCGTTTATGGCAAAAACCACTATAAAACAAAGTGGACATGCGCAGCTTTAGGATAGGTATCATCATCATCATCATCATGTCCAGCCATACAAAAGTCAAGTGACTAATGTTTCACTGCCATATAACCATAAGGAGTGAAAAAAGCATATAAGTGAATTTAGACAAATTATTAGTGAGATTTACGAGAGCGAGAGAGAGAGGCAGAGAGAAGGAAAACCTTGCTACTATGAGTAAATTTATCAGGATAACTCACAGAAATGAGGCAAACTAAACCTCTCCACAACACCAGTACGTCCAAGTTAGCATTCGGGCAGGGCGACACCAGCAATACAGCTTCCTTGCGGATTTCACTGTATCACGTCATAAACTTCACGTTAGATAAACAAATTAGATCAATCTTTGAACTGACACGTCATGTTTCCTATATGCCTACAGACAGAATGCACAATAGAATATTATTATCTTAATCAGTTCGCGATCGGCGCAGGGCTAAATGAAAACTGGTGGAAATGACAAAACAATTGAATCCAATCAAAATAAAATTGAGTAGTTCGGGATAAGGTTTTTCTAAATTGGATCCACACATGCTCATCATATTTCTGGGTTGGCAAACCTGAGTGATATGAAAACATCATCCTCATCATCATCATCACCACCACCATCATTATCATCCTCATGAAAACGAATGGTGTCTAGCAGATATCTTATTAATTGATTTACCATTTTTTGCTAATTCACGTAATAGAGAGAAATAAAATTTCATTGAACGATTTTGCCTACCTGAAAACCAACACTATATCACATATACATATATAGGCAATACAATTTAACAATATATCACATGCTGCTAAAACTAAAAGAAAAAAGTGTATTTGGTGTTGAGTAAATAGAAAAAAAGTATTTCAACGGTCCAAAAGGAGCCCGTACAGAGAACCAAAATTATGGTTGCGGAGTCGGTACATGGTACCAAGACTATCGTTGTCGAGGCGGTACACGGTAATGAATTGGCTTTGAAGTCGCACTGCCAAAGATTTTATATGAAACTAACCCCTCTAACTCAAGTATAAACATTCCCTCATGCTGGCTTTGGTTTATCCTTCTGGTCCTATCTGAACTTACTTGATACTAGGTGCGCAATTCAATTGCATATATATTAGTTATCCGCAACGAAAAGTATATAAGGAAAAAAATTGAAGATGTTTTAATCGAAATTAAAAAAATTTAAGAAAATCGATAAACAAAACCAAATGAGAAATTTAAGAGAAAACTTCGAGGGACAATAAGCAATTAGGTATAGTTAAAACACACCAATACATCAGATTAACTAAGGCCGCAAATCTTGTAAGTTTTGTGACACAAATTTTCTCTCTAAATACGTATTATTTTCCAATTTAATTTGGAAAAACGATAGATAATAATGTGAAGCAAAAAAGATTTTAAAATATTTCAAATAATTGTTGAACATTGAGTTTTCAGTGTATTAATTCTTAAATAAATATAAAATTTGCAAGAATTAATTGGCAATGTAAAAATATATACGTTTAAAGAAAATCTCATAAAATTCAGTCAATTATATATTACTTAACATATGGCGGGGATTAAAGCAGAAAATCTACATATTTTCTCAGCACATTCGGCACTAAAATTGCACACATGAAAATAAAAAACAGATGAGTTAAAAAATAAAATGGAAACCAAGAGTTATCGACGCACGTACGTATATATTTTTTGACAAAAATACGCTTATTAAAATGTCACTATCGACCAACGTAACATGATTAAACTTTCACTTTCATTACACCATCGCATGTTCAAATGGCACTTAAAATTACATCATTCGAGAAAGACACACACAAACAACAAATTTATTCAACAATGGCGTGTTTAAGCTTTATCAACAGTAAACAATTCCATTTACATACTTCACACAAGAGCTGCATTTTAGAATTTATAACCATAATTTATATCTTGAAAAAAACAGACTTGATGATCAAATTAAGCACAGCAATATGAACAAAAAACACGCAGCAGTAAATTCAACGTCACACCACACATTCTTAATTTGAATGCCTTATCTGAAGATTCAACCATTAGGACCTAGCATACAAGGAGACCATTTCACTACTGTAACTTACACTGAATGGTAATTTGGGTTTTATCGTTTGTGGCATATTTATCAATCTAACTCCGATCCACAATTCAATATAGTGAAATAAAGGCTCATAACTAAAACTGTAAGAAAATCATTATTTTATCAATTCACAAAACAATTCAGAATTACTCTTCATTCAGTACAATTGTGACTGAAGTGCAAAAATATAATAATATTAAAGCTGCAAGCAGCGATGAACGGGCCCTCGCACCCAGGCTCACCGCCAGCGGGTGACTTTAGGCAGACTGGACATTGCATGTTTTCGTATGAAACATGCTACTTCCTGTTGCCAGCAGGTGGCGCTATAATTATAATTGAATATTGGCCTTTAGATGTGTTCAGGCCAGGACTCTTATCAAACATGTGAAGTTTGGGGCAGATTGGACATTGCATGTTTAAGTTAGTGTAAAACAAGTCATTTCCTGTTGCCAGCAGGTGGCGCTATAATTATAATGGACTATTGGTCATCAGATGTATTCAGGCCAAGACTCTTATCACACATGTGAAGTTTGGGGAAGATCGGACATTTCATGCCTTAGTTACAACAACTTTTATTCCCATGGCGAGACAGTGAACTTTGTCATGGCGCCATGGACACGCCCTTTAACGAAAACTCAAGATCTTCACAATTTAACATCACACAGGCCTTTAGATTAGACTGACCAAAAAATTCAATTGATGTCATACAATTTCTAGGAGTAGTTCATCACAGCGTAAAACATGTCACTTCCTGTTGCCAGTAGGTGGCGCTATGACTATAACTGAATATGGGCATATCAATCTGTTCAGGTCAGGAGTCTTATCAAACATGTGAAGTTTGGGGCAGATTGGACATTGTATGTCTGAGTTATAGCAACTTCATTTTTCATGGCGAATCATCGAAATTCGTCAGGCCGCCACGGACACGCCCTTCAACGAAAACTCAAGATCTTCGCAATTTAACATCGCAAAGGCCTTTAGATTAGGCATACCAAATTTGGTGTTGATCTGAATAAATCTCTAGGAGGAGTTCGTTAAAATACAAGGCATGCAAATGACAAAAATGATGCAAAATTTGCTCATAAAATTAAAAATAACCGACTTCCTGTTGGGTTTCGGATATTGCTCCAAGAGTCTTTTTTGTAGGTACTGATGCTTTACATATGTGTGCCAATTTTCGTGCATGTACGTGAAACACAGCTCGAGGGCTGTTGATTTTTTTAGGATAGGTGGCGCTGTCGAGCCATTTTGCCACACCCTCTTCTGAAACCTATATCAGACGTAAATTTTCACCAGGTCTGACGCGTGTGCAAAGTTTCATGACTTTTCGAGCATGTTTAGGCCCTCAAAAATGCGATTCATTTTGGAGAAGAAGAAGAATAATAATAATAATAAACAAAGCAGATACAATAGGGTCCTCACACCATCGGTGCTCGGGCCCTAATTAATTGCGCGAAACCTAAAATATTCTATTTCGTATAGAGCACATAGGCATTACACGGATTTAATTGTTTTTTTAAATTACAATTATAAAACAATTAATTATATAATTCTCAAATATCCCATCGACACATGACAAAATCCATGATGGTTGGTACACATAAATTATAGATGCAAATACAAGTATTCAGGATAAAGTAATTGTTTGATTGTTCACATTCATAAAAAATAAAAAGTAGATTATCCAAGGTTGGATTAATCGGAAAGGAGATTACGGTAGGAAACATAAGGTAACGATAAAATAAAAGTCAAATAGTATACAACGAACCTCTGGGTTGAGCAGATGGGTGTTCACAACAGCTCGTTTAATGTCATACAAATCAGTATAGTGCTCTAGAGCACGTTGAAGAAGACTGGCCTTTTCGCAAAGTTGAGCCACAGCAGCGCGATCGTAATGTGTAAACATTTGGTTGCCAAGTATTGCGTCAGCCACCTGAGTTTTAAAAAAATTGATAAATATTTTGGTAACAGAGTCTATTAGTTTACCCGTAATAACATAGTCTTATACAATAAAGTTAGCTACGAAAGATACATGCTACAAATAAGCGATCCGGATGATGATGATGATGATGATGATATTGGATGATAAACCATAGAAGATAAATATATATTAATTTACACAATCACTGCAAGGTTAACATGTTTCAGATTTCACAGATTTCATGTGAAAATAATTATATTAAAGATGTAACCGCGAACAAAAGTATAGTGCTATTGATGACAGCAATCAGGCAACACTTACTAAATAGCGTATTTCCGCGAAGAGCTGTATGATATTTTTAATCAGACAAAAAGAACTAAGACTTTCTCTATTATGTGCTGAGTATCAACTGTATACTGAAATTTATCTAACCAGTAAAGTCATATGAGTACTTACTTCGATAACTTAACAGAAGGCATTTCGATACTTATTCTATTGCATCACACTCAGGGCTCCAAAATGCATTCTTACGACGACATAAAACGACACAAATTAATCACAGATATACATTGAAATGAACTATCTCAATCTACATAAAATGATGAACATAGAACGTTTATCGCCACTTTAAATATATTGAAAAATATTGAAGAATAATAAATTACATATCAATAGTTGTATAATATACTTACTTGTGGAGCCGATAATAGGTTTATCTCGAGCAGACGAGTCTGCAGAGCTCCTTCTGAAGGTTTGTTGTGTTTTAAAGCATCCAATAAGAAGGATGTACATTGTTGCACCAAATTTTGCTCCATAAACACGTTAGCTACCTGCTCAAGATCAACCAACGGCTCTCCATCATGCACCAACATTTGGGCTAACTGGAGGCCTTGATCAGGATTAATTCGCGTCAGGGTCCGCAAAAGTCCAATGTAGTCTGGTGTAAATCCAACCTTTTTAGCGTATAAAATAATCTTTTGAAACTGGCCGGTTTCTGCAAAACACTGAACAACTTTTGGTGGGACGTTGGCTCGAAGATACACAGAGAGAGCTAGGGTTGGATCAACCTGTAATGCATAGATTAACATAGAAAACAGGAAAACAAACACTGACTAACATTTCTTTAAATTTCATCCACGCGAAGATAAAATGAATGTACAAGCATGCATATAAATAAAAAAGATCATAATGCTCTGCAGTAACATAATTTATAGTGTGCTGACTTATCTCATTTATACTTTATCGAATAGACTTAAAGTGTTAGCCCGTATCCATAGAAATTTCCGGCATGACGAACGCTTGGCACAAGATAGTCATTCCAGGAATGATACCATGAAACCTGTCGGGTTTAACGAAACACAACCATCGACCCATTTAATGTTTGTTCCAACTACGCAGTAACGCTGTGTTAGATGGATAGAAATGGCATGAGAGCACGCATTCCAGACGCAAAGGGCCAGTTGCCCATTGGCATCTGGGTAGATAGTGCCCATCAGTCTTGGTTGACAGAATATCCAAAAGACACACTCAATAAAAGCCATTCCCAGCAGGAATGGGCGACCTAGTGTTCTATTACAGCCCTCATATAAGCATAAACAAAACGACATGGAAGTTGTCTTGCCTAAAAGCTGACTTGGCTAGAATGGTGTTGAATTGAGGTTTTGTTTGCCTCATTTCTGCTTGTTATCTCGTTAAATATACTCAAAGTAGCTAGATCCTCCCCCTTAAAAATCGCTCACTAATAACTTTTGTACCTAAATTATTATTTTCGTCATTTTCACCTTTTTAACTGTCTTGTTCTTTGTCATCTTTCTTAAGGTTATATTACAATGAAATATTGTATTTCTATCATGATGATGACGAAGTTGGAAGTGTAACTGACTTACAATTAAAATGATGCGTCACTTAAGCGCTCAGTAGAAAACAAGTGTGAATAGTTCGCATTCAGTTGTCCTTCTAGGCAGACTTCTAATCAAGGCTGACAGGTACCAGCTATCCGAAAGCAACAGGGTGACAGCCGCATTCCATTATAACAGGCATGTTTATGCTGCCATTGTTAGTATGACTAAATTTAGCATGTCGATCTTCAGGAACGAAACATCAATAGCTACTGGTCGGAAATAAAAATCACTCAACAAAACACGATTGTAAAATGTATCATGCCAGCGTAATATTAGCACAAGGACACACTGTGACGCAATTTCAGCTTATTGTTTCATGAGTGCTAAATAGTCGCTTTAATACTATCAAATCATGAAATCTTGGAACTTAGTGTGAGTAAAGATCTCGGGTAGATGAACCATTTTAAAATCGTCAAGGACGGCGATACATTGACATTTGTAAACTGATGCTTCATTTCCTCATAAATGTAATAAATATTCAGTTATAAATTATCTGAAGTAGACCAGGTTGGTCGTTTTAGAGAAAAAGTTATGGCAGATCTTGTGTCACAAGTTGCCTTCACCACATTATGTAACGTTTATTAAATTACATATTATATATATCATCACCATCATGTCCAGCCACACAAAAGTCAAGTGACTAATGTTTCACTGCCATATAACCATAAGGAGTGCAAGTTGTACTTGTCATGGTTATATGTGGACTTTAAAAGAACACTAGGTCGCCCATTCCCATATATATATATATATATATATATATATATATATATATATATGTGTGTGTGTGTGTTTGTTTTGACCTCAGGATAATCTTCATTTAGATAATATCAACCAAGCGTCATTTAGCAGAACCACTAGGTCATATCAAAATTGGGTAAAATTAACAATTACGTTGATGCAAATTCATGAGACAGTCAACTATACTTAACCGATACCATGAGTAGCACTACAACCTAAGCATAAGCTATATCTACGAGATGTTTGAACAAGATGGCAAAAGCGAAATCCTCATCGATCACCAGAGGAATTTTATAGGATGCAATGACATGCAAAAATTTATACCCGCATTCTAATTCTGATCAAGAACCTTCCTGGTTAGAGACATATTCTTCCCCCTAAATTGTAACAATAGGCTCAAGTAGATATTGTGAATTCAGGTTATTACGAAGAGGATCAATTCCACCGTTTTTAATTACCTCACCAGACTTAACAAGTGCCACCCCATTAGCCGTCATAAAGCAAATAAACCCGATTGCACGTCTTTTGACTATTGACGCAGCCTGTAATAGGTAGTGCATTGAGGAGAATATGAAAACGCTATTCAAGCTGAAATGCAAAGATTGGAGAAGCTATGATTCATTAAGAGAATGAACCCTGCGCAGATGTCGGATCCTTTTTATACGCTTCGACATTTCAAAACTCTTAGCGATTCCAATCATCAGTTCAGTAACAGTTCCCACTTTTTATATTTCTTGTATTGTGAGAGATGGTCAATTGAAGAGCAGATTTGTATTTCACGTGATAAATTAGTGCTAGTCGAGCCTCTTCTTCACATCGTACAAAATCGCCCTAATCACAAGCACAATATTATCATAAATTCAAGCTGTACCGTTTCGTAGATTTTCATTAGACGGTTGTGTGCAACGAATATTGGCTATAAGAGTTCACTTGAATCAGAAGTATCACAATATATTATTGTATATTGTGTCCATAGATTACCTACTAAAATGGGAGTTATAGAATTGCATCAGTCTATAAATCGTATCAATCAATCTTACCAACAGTAGTGGCGTCGAATAATCATGTCCACTTCTACATTATTTTCGATTTTGTAAGACTGTTACGAATTATACCTTTCCAGACGATCAAATGTAGATGAAAACGTAGATGGTTTTCAGAAGCCAAGTGAGTCGAGCTCGGCTAGGCCTATAATATTACATAATTATTCAGAAACAAACATACCACCCAAATAACCTAAAATCAACAGACTTTATGTCGTCAACCGGAAGCAAACTTACTCTCTAAATGAAAGACTTTAAAGGGTTCGCCAATAACTCAATTCGGCCCTGCAGTTTCAGGGTGGTTTGGATATTTTTAACAGGTTCCCATATATTGTTAGCTATTTCAATAGTTTGGAATGCATGACTAGGTGAACTGATATACGTAAGTTAAAATAACCTTATCAATTTTTCGCAATTAATTGCAAAAAGGGGATCTAATGTCGCCATAAAAATTGTGAGCACTGGAACTATACGTGCACCCTTTTACGCATTCAACCTATTTAGTTCATCAAAAATATCCGTAGTCGTAGTTTTGGATACAACAAGTGCTCCTCGTTAGACAAACAAATAAGATTTAATTAATTACATTAACTCGGGCAAAATTTACTTAAGTCCGATCGCCAAGTCGAGTACTATTTATTCAACCAGCACCAGATTAACGTAAGGTATAATAAGCAGCAAATTTTGACACGACCATAACTGAAATCAACTATAATCAATTTGATTAGTATAAAACTAGAACATCCACCAGAGTGTGGCCCAGTGTTCGGTCAATTACCAGGCGCGATACAGCAATTAATTCTGCTGGGTGGCGATCGTATCCTGAACAGAGAATAATCAGTGTCTACTGAGCAGATTATAATAGATCTTCGCACAATCACTGTCTAGCTGCGATAGTCACGATTCCAAGCTGTGGTTCAAGGTGGCTTTTGTTAAGTTTGAAATTAAGTTATCAACAAACATTAGGATCAAGAGTCTTTTATGCCATTGCCACAACTTTTTTAAATTAAGATACATAAGCTTAGTGAACTTATTCTTACTCAATCTTGATTTGGCTTGATATTAAGTCACAAGTATGTCCAAACAGCTAAAATCCGTATAGCACGCCTAATAAAATTTCCAAGGATATATTACTAGCATTTGTATAATAGTTGAATCCCGCATACATGTCGGCAACAGAGAACCTAGCGTCTATCATAGAAAACTAAATGTCTCCAATCGACTAAAGTTTTTACTACAAAGCTGCTACTAAATAGTATTAAGTAAATATAAGAAACTGATGCTTTTTATGCATAGTCATAGAATTTACAGTTGTGTATCCTGAAAATAATCACTAAGTCACCAATTTTTTTCGGTATAGGCTTTCCTGCAACATGGAAAGCAAAAAAGCTACTTCATATCGGACTAAGATATTCGCATCTTTAACATAATCAAACTGACGTTTAGACTCGCTAGACACACCGTGAAGTATTCTAAGTATTACGATTGCCGCGCTAATGAAATTAGCCTTCCGTTAAGGAATGACGCAAGATCAATAACTTTTGAGATAATGGACATTATTTTCATGGGATTTAATGACAGGAGGGTCAACAGAAAAAGCTGAAAATCAAATGTATACATGCTAGCGTGATCTACTCCAATAAAATGGGGGCAGCGTCTACAGTCTTTTCTCCCAGTTAATTATGGATCGTTTATATGTCATTGTCTAGCAGAAAATAGATTAATTAGGCAATAAACGCCTTCAAAAAGGTTAAAAGTTAGTACAGACTTTATTAATCATTTTTACTAACTGAACTTAGCATACAGCAATCCACTCTTAGGGTTCACACAAACCTGCATAAATACAGAAAGGATGATATAGGTGCCCACACAGCGGGTATCAGAAGAGCCTATGCCAATTAAGCAGAACTAACCAGGCCTCCGTAATGGACCCCGTTTGTTGTTGTTCAAATATTTTTTTCAGATGCAAGTATCTCTTCATTTATGGAGATACGGTTTTGCATAATCAAGTGGCCAATTTCGCGAACAATATTATCCGTTCACAAGACGGACGAGCTACCTATCCTGCATATTCAACTATTCACCAATTTCATCGATAGCTACGCAAGTAGAATGCTTAGTCGGCAGTTTTAAATATTATCTTAACAATGCATTCCATAACAAATTTTGTTGATGATAAATGTAAAAGCGGCCAAACAGAACTCATCGGCTCGAAAATGTTACCCTTCAGTAATACCTCCGGATATTTAGCTGAGAATGACCTAAAACAAACCACGCAAATAAATCGAATTAAAACTGTCCAAACGCTGTCAACTACAATGGGCTTTCTCGACACAGCAGAATCAAAATGAATGATCGAAATTTCTGCAACCATTTTCGAGCCGTCTAGCTTCCAACCGTACTGAACAGACATATCCACTGATACCATTTTTCTGCTCATCCGCTGCATGACTAGCCTCATATTACTTGAAAAGCTTACGAACCAAGAAGCGATGTAGTTACGCAGAAGATGCCGTGTGTCGAAATGCTCTATACTGAACAGAGCCAGCCAGTAAGTTAACAAAATTTATCTTTAGGAAAAACGCCGAGTTACTTTACCATTTACTCCATAGCGCTCCAGGTGGCCCAGCACATTTGTATATATTTTCACTACACGGATGTTCTGATGTCCAGAAGACTTTTAGCTTATCTAATGAGTGAACCAGTAGAACAAACGCGTCATGATCTCAAGTCATATACAAAAAATCAATCAACTGCAGCTCATTTATTCAAGATGATCTGAGCCGAATCATGGTATCTAACAATAATAAAATATCGACAGCATAGTCGAGATCGACTAATCTATCCCTCAATAGAATATCGACACATGAATTCTGAAATTATCGAATAATATTGATAAAACAGCATCTATTAAATAAAGTAAAATTGGGTAATTTGATCAACCTTGACGGCCGGTAGAAAAGTTTTTCGACAATTCGTCATAGACCTTAATACGACTTGAAGTGTTTGTTTAGAGATAGCCCATAATATCCTAATTTTGTTGGTATGCCACTTTTCGAAGAATATCGAAACCATTGCGATCCACTGAGTCAAAATAACCACAAAATTCTATAAAGACGGCCATTTTGAGACGGAAATATAAATGTCGCTGCTAAAAAACTTCTCTTAGGGTAAAAATATTATCTATACAACCACGTCCTATTCATAATCCAGCTTATTCTTCTCCAGTAGTTTATTCGCGCGTAGCGCTCAGACGGCGAGAGAACTTAGAAAATCACTTCGATGTGAATAGAGACAAACTATCTTTCTGGGGGCTGGAGTACGCAATTAAGCGCAACGCCCTACACAACGTCTGAAGTTTTCTATTCTGTGCTTCACGCAGCTTTTCAGCAATTGTTCACCATTATCGATGCACAATGAGCTTAAAGTGTGGCTGCAACCTGGATGATATTCTGCGTTGCTTAAGCTTTTAATTTGAGAATTCATATCACATATAACTGAGATTCTATATGAACTTCTTGCTCTACTTAATCAAGAGCGTCCTTGTTGGCGCGTGCTGCATTCGGGGGAAAATATGCAGACACAACGAAAAGCAAAGTTAAGGTTTCTTGCATTGATTTTAGTGGACGTATGTGAGCTTCTAAATGGAAACATTCAGTTAAATAAGCTGCGGCCCGTAAGCTCAGGACAGTACGGACGCCGCATTGTCCGGTTTGAGAAAACTCAATGCAAAGCCAATAACGCGTAGGTAACTTTTGTAGAATCCTGAATTTTGATTCCAGAAATGTAGAATATGTCAATTTCCAATTTATCCAGCGTGCGTTCGGGAAGTTCTTGTTGGTAAATTGGTATCAATGTTCGCACACTGAATGCGCTGGCGTTAACACGAAACCCAGGTTTAATGAATGGTGGTTTAGTTGATCTATTTTCGATATTTAGCAATCCGACATTGGGCTCAGTGATATGATCATCATTTACCATATTCATAACATCTCAAAGAGTGTCACAACCCATTTAACACTAAGTTTTACTGTATAGTTAAACAAAACTAGAGGTTTCATATGAAACGGGATGTTTTATTCGATTAGATCAGACAAGGTTTGTGCTACCATTATTGGGAAGACTAGCTAATGCCCACCAGTTGTGAGATCGGAAATTACTATGCCTATAGGACAATGCATTAACTCTTCGATATTTGGCATTCTCCATAATCGCATTAAAAACCTTCCGTCCCAAGTGCTTTAATACAAATTTCTTCTATTTCGATTATCCACCTCGCACAACGCGGCAGATGAGGCCAACTTTTTTTCATACTGCAATCCATCTGATGCAATATGGAAACTTACTTTACTTACTTTACTGCGGCTGACTCCTTTTGGAGGATAAGCCGGCTCCAATTTCATGGAGTTTCTTGGGAAATTGGTACTAGTGGTGTCCCCTCACCACTCGGCTTTTTTATCGAGGACGCACCTCTAGCCTTTGCACATCCAAGCACAGTCTGCAAGGCAGCAGTAAGTTGCATGGTTGCCGGTGGCTGTTGAGAGCTCATTCGCCATTCGGAAGTACGGAGTACTGTCCAGGAGTCCATGTACCGAATTTACTAATATTGTTCTTTTATTTTAGGCTACTAGCCAAATGAAATTTTTCCACTTGTACGCTGAGCTTGCGGTAAAGCTGAAAGTAGTGAATTTAGTTTTTTTAGTAATTTTCGCAAAAATAACCCCAGGTTTTTGGATTATTATGATAAATTGTCGAAAATTATTAAACAAACAATATGGAAACGTTATTGGCTGTATTCCTAGTGGCTATTTGTGGGCTATACAGAAACACTACATCGCCTATTTATATAGTGAATTTATGATATGTATTCACTTCGTTCTTAGATGGCCTACCATCCATTGTTGTTGATCATCATCTGCTCAGCAATTTTTCAGTTCTTACTCTTAGATATTTTGCTGTCCAAGGCTAACAGGCAACATATTCCAAAAATAACTGTTTTGAAAGTTCAATTTCATAAATCTTATGGTTTTACGACACTGAAGAATCATTTCTTAAACACTGATGTATTGCTGTGCTGTTTGTATAAACTTGCGATTTAAATGAAGCTTGGCTTCGCTTATCGATCAAGCAAATAAAGCGAGAAATTACTCCTCGCCACTGTCGATGCAGCATCGAAACATCTTTATTTATTAATATTTGTTAGTCTGTCACCCATCGTTAGTATTAGTAGACAGCTACTGGTGCATCTATCCCGACCTGCCTGGTATATTATACTAGTAACAAGGAATTCCAATTCGTTTGATCCACCACACAGTTAAGATCTAATGACTAATAAAAGTTTAAAAATTTAAATTGTGCTAAGTTCAGAACTGTTGACATATCATAATGTTCAACTCAATATTAAGACAGGCTTATAATCCACAAAAACGCACAACTGATCAAAATAATAAATCTTTTAGCATCTCGCTCATCATACAAGAATGTTAATAAACGAAATTAATTACTTCAGTTTAAGCTAGTGCTTTGCTTTTAAGGACAATTATAAATTATACTAAGCGTGATTTAGAGAAATACAGTCGAAAGTAGCTATCAACTTAACAGTAAATCAGCCGATTACGGTTTTTAAGAAACCAAACAATATCGAATAAGATTGTACAATATTAACAAATGAAGATAGCTGACGATAAAAATTTAATAACAATTGATATTGATTAAAAAATTCAAAATATTTTAGACAGTCAAAAATATTTACCATCGCTATTATAAGCATAAATTTCTATTAAAATAATAATAAAGCTTAAGACAGTAAAAATACCAACCTGCTTCACTAGATCACCCAACTCCTCACAACATTCCAACTTATCCTCCTTTAACCACTTCTCCAGTAGTTGCTTGCGACCCTGCTGCAGAACTGGACGACAAAGCTCAAGACTTTCATACTTATTCAACTGTCCTTGATCCAAAAGAATGCCGAAATATTGTAGCAACGGCGAGCTTTGTCCAGGGGCCGCAGTTACCTATACATTAAGTTTAGAGCAAACACATTACAGTTGTGTAGGTAGTACTATGGAACTGAGCTATAAATGACAAGTTGTGTTTATACAAGGTGACCATTTGGTTTACTGTAACAACTTATGGACTACTGGTCACTTATTTATGCACAAAAATATTTTTAAAGATGAAAATGGACTCTTTAATTCCTTCGATAATAAGGATATTCCATTTAAAAATCAAAATAATATTTAAAAACGATTTTTTAAATATCTATCTCTACCACTTGAATCAGGCATGACATGAGTGAACTAGTTGAATTTGACAACCAGTTGGCATTGAACCGCATGTTAAATCGTGCCTCTGGCAACAATTTATGGTATGTTGAGTTTTAACTTGGCCGACCACAAATAATATTTCAGAAATGTTTAGTTATAAACAAACTTATTAACGAAGAAAATGCAATGACGGTTGAATATGAAACACAGATTTCCGTTTTACTTAAAAATGAAACTATGTACAACTAGTTTTACATATGCTCTTAAATATTTTATTTGGTATTCTCAGTTCGCAAATGTACTTATTCGTACAACTCTTATTAACACTAAATTTATTTTAAATGAAATACGTAAGTAATCAATTTATCAATAACTTTACGGATTTATACGCCAACTCTAGCAACTAGAAAAATTGTTCCACATTTGTGTGTCATTCGGTACACTTTAAAACTAGGATGAAGGTGATGTGAGGTCTACCTTCGGACAGTGAATAAAGTTTTTCACTAAAACAAGACTTTTAAAACACGCTATTTATACAGAAACAGGGTCTATTTTGAGAATAGTCTAGACGGTGTCAGTTATAAATCAGTTTAAAACAGAATAACAAATAGACTTACATTAAACGAAATAGTGGACACAAAAATATATTTCATAGTAAATCGGATAATTAAGCATAACTATTATTAAAATCAAGTTTGCGATCTTGAAGTAAACACCAATCCCATTGTATTTAACCAATCGTCGAACAAAATAGCAAAACTTTTAAGTATAACAATAGAAAATGCATATTATATTGTTAAATATTCCAATATATATTTACATCAGTAATTGGCATAAGTCATTTCTTTAACATAATAAATATTTAATTGGCAACAAAGTCAAATATCCCTCAATTAAAACAAATCAAGTATTGATCAGACAAATAATTTCGTGACGTGAATTAAGTTATCAAAACCAAGATTTTCAACCATTAAAAATTGTATGATAGTAAATATTACGGTTTACAGAGAAAAAAATATTTACCTGTTGAAAACGCTGAATAGTCTGTGGGGTGCGCAAGATGCCTTTGGGAGCAGCAGCAGCAATTTTCGCCGCTTCACTATACGACCCACTTTGGAAAAGTGTATCGAACTTTCTCACGAATAATTCATCCGCTCCAGGTAAATTGCAACGCGAGGCAAGACGCAAAGCCAGATTTGGGTTATTTAGCACGTTTGTGATGTAGCTTATTGCATTATCTTCATCAAGACTTACGGACAACACTTGACCTTTTCTATTCACACCGATAATTCCCGAGGTTGCTTCGTATGGAGCAGTCACAAAGATGGTCTCGCTACTTATTCGGTTCATGTAAATGCATGCACCGGACTCAATGTCATAAATGTGAAGATAACCATTTTTAGTGATAAGAAATATCATATCGTACTTTGGTGAAGACTGCATCGCAACAGGGAAATCATTCTGTACTTCAGCTGGGAAGAAAACATCGATTGATTTCTTTTGAAATGGCTGGTTTCCTGTTGGCGTAGTTCCAACCTCGATAATGTATAACTTGCAACCGTTTGCACCCCGTGCTGCAAAGCAAAACAATGTTGTTGGAACAGCAGAATCATCCGCTTTGTATTGAGAAAATGTGGCAGCATGACCCTCAATTGGTTGACTCACTTTGCGCTCAACACTGTATAACTGCATAGAACCCACAACACGTGTTTCCTGTGCAGAAATCCCAATTAAGAGAAGCCATTTGTGTGATGAATCTGCACGGTAATTTATTATTTGATAACCGTTTAGTGCAGGAAGTCTATCGAACATTTTAACAGGATTTGAATCACCTAAAATCCAATTCAAATAACCATACTTACCCTCCATTGACCAGTGATAGACCGCACTAACAGTAACAAGTGCTACGGTATTAATAGATATCCACTTCCAGAACTCGACTTCGTCAGTCATATTATACGATTTCATTTTGCTTTTAAGTTCAATGTTAAATATTTGGAGTGTTTTCCCGGCTTTTAGAGCCATTACCTTACTGACCGGATTCATTATGATCGAGTCAGCTGATATTGGACGGCGAGTTGGATTGGTCGTATCATTTAGATCTATGATAACTACCTGTTGGGCATCTCCATTTTTTTCACGCACACAAATAAACTTATCAGACTCCATCGTAAGAGAACTAAATCCAATACTTCCTGGTTGGATTCCAATATTAACGAGCTATAAAACAGTTATTAGGAAAATTCAAAATTGGAAAACAATTTGTAGACCTAAAATTACCTGCAAATGCTCCTGGAACTTAATAGGCATCGACGGCGTTGACATTTTCACAAAATAATTCCCCAAACGCCAGATGGAAGATAAAACGAAATGTAAGCAAAATGTAACAACAGGAATAAACAAACAAAATATGGTAATAAATGGAGCCAACGGTAAATCTGGTAGCTACAATAAAGAGATTACCGCGCAACAAACATAGACTTAAGGATTGTAAACAGATATTGAAAATCTCACATAGCGCTATAGATACTCAAATGAATAAGACACATGACCCAAAATAAAGCCGTGACCTAGAACATATTATTATTTTCTTTCTTTAAATCAACTTTGCGAGCTTGAAGTAAACACCAACCCCATTGTATTTAACCAGTCGTCGAACAACATAAAAAAATTACCGCCAGTCGCAACGCACTGACACGTTTCGACCTTCCATGATCATCCTCAGAATACTTCGGCAAACTGATGATCTGTTGATCTCAAGCAGATTATAAATGAATCAACTAGAGGTTCGCAATGCTTAGATCATGTACACTTAGAAATTGAAACGGTGAAATCACACAGTTATGATGGTGTAAACTATTTCAAAGAATTGGATCACAAACAAATTATTTTACAATGGAACATCTTGAGTAGCAAAACACAGAAACCTAATTTTGAATCAACTGGAATCTTTTTAGAGAATTAAGCATACTGATTGATTATGAAAGTTTTTATATCCTGAACACTGACGAATTTGTTTCATCCGTTTCATCGTTAATATCTGTTTTATTTCAGGCATCTACGTTTACGGATATTATATCGAAACGAATCAATAGTAAATTATGTAAACTAAGAATTAAACGAGATAATATAATAAAGTGTAGTCTTATCAACAATATTAAACAAATGAGGTTAGATTTGATTGATAAAGAAATTAATTCATCATTGCTGATAATCCGTCAAAGATCAGAACGAATTATTTTGGCCAAAATGAAGAGTAATCCTAGACTAGGATACAAACTCCTCACAGATTACAGTAAATATAAGGAAAAGTTAAAGCTTATATTACCTGTGGATAAAACTGAGTATGAATTTCTCTGTGAATTGGATGAAGTATTTGGCAATTTGATATGTAATCCACAGAATGAAAGAAATTTCATGGAACTCCCTGATCCTTTGGCAGACCGGAAACCAGGACTTGTTATTGACAGTGATGAATTGATAAAATTAATGTTAAAAATCAAATAAAAAAACAAAAAGATCACCTTGGTATTTCGATTGATAACCTGCTTCAATTACCCTTAACTTTTATGAATGCGCTCTGCAACTTTATAAATAGAATTTTGAAGAATGGGAAATTACCAATCGATATACTAACGATAGTAGCTAAACCGTTGCCAAAAGTAAGTAAGCCAACGTGCGCCAGTGATTATAAATTAATCTCTATTATCCCTTCGTTTTTGAAGATAATAGAACGATTGATACTAGATCATTTAGAACGTATGTTGCCGGCTGATTTTGATTTATGTCAACATGGCTTTACGAAAGATAGATCGACAACTACTAATATGCTTTCTATGTGGAAACATGTAATTACATTAGATGAGAATAAGTTAGATGCATTAATTTTATTTATAGATATCTCAAAAGCTTTTGACTCTATATCTTTTGATGCTATTTTGAATGCGATTAGTTTATTGAATATTGATCCGAATATTTTTAGATTACTTAAATACTATATATAATCGAAGAATGAGTATTCAAGTAAACGATTTGATATCAAAATCGAAAAGAGTAACAAGTGGAATTCCACAGGGATCAAGTTTGGGGCCAATTTTATTTAAAATCGTATTTGCACATTTGGAAACTAAGATCCTTAACGGTCGAGTTTGCAAATTCGCTGATGATTTAAAAATAATCTTCCCAATTGATCCAAAAAATGTCGAATTCTCCAAAAATAATGTGACATTAGATTTGTATGATTTGAGTAGATATTTGATTACACTAGGGCTGAGAATAAACAATAAAAAGACGAGAGCTTTAAAAATAGGTAACAGAACAGACTTTCATTATGTTTATTTTCATGATGCTGTGATTAATGATGTGTTTGAGATTAAACTTATGCAAGAAATAAAGGATTTAGGCATAACTATTCAATGTACAGCTTCTGCTGAGAGACATATTGAAAGTATAGTAGGCAGTGCCAAGAAAAGATGGGCACTAATAAATTGAAATATCTTATCGAATGACATTAAACTTAAAATGTATATAATATGGATTAGACCGATACTAGAATATGCTGTCGCTACTTGGAATCCATTAAAAAAGGGTTTGTCCAATAAGATAGAAGCTGTACAAAGAAAAGTTGTGAAATAAATTAGTCCTATCTCTTGCACTATATACGCCACTAGATTACAGTTTGTATCACTGCAAACTTTATGGTTTTCCATTTGAACCAGTGGACTGGTGCCTATATGAATCCGATAAGAAAGAGTCATGAAGTTGGAACTAGATCTGGACATTTGGCAATATCTCCTCCTTTGGTGGGAAATGTTGCGAGCAAGTTATTCTCTTTCTCGAAAATCTACAAAATTTATAACCAATTGCCGAAGGGGCTTAGAGAAATGCCTCCATCTAAGATGTCTTTTAAAATTTTATCTACTGAACTTGAAAAAGTCTGCAATCCTGCTGATATTTTTATTTTGATTATGATAATACTTTCTCATGGTTGAATAAAAGACAAGGATAATTGTTATCGGAAACAGAATTTTCTTGAGATTTTTATTTCCAAGTTTTGTATTATTAAAATTGAAATGTTATGCATTATATCATCATGTTAGTCAACAATACATACAATCAATTGCTAGTCATCGTTCTCATTTTTTTGCATAATGTTACACTCGAAGTATGCCTTAATTTTTCCTAATTTTGATGATGAATCTATTATTCCTTACAGCCGAACTTTCTGATATTGATATATTGTACAGTCTAGCTAGTGAGATTTACTTATCTACATGAGACTAATTGCACATTTTTATGTAATGTGATAACTTTTTTTATATTGTACATATTCCAATTTTATTATTTGATGGAACATGTATGGTTTGAATCCAAATAAAGATATTTTATTCTATTCTAAAAAACTGACTATCGATGATCTAACCGCATTGAATATTTATGGAAATCAAATTTGGATATGCGGCTCTCACCTCTAGCAGTCTCGCATACATTGAACTTGACTGGAAATATCGGCTGCACAATTTCTATGCAGTCAGGAACATAAACTGTTTGCAGCTTACGCCACATATACATATTTAGGCAATACAATTTAACAGTAATTGATTTCGCGGGTGGTGGCAACAATTCTTTAAATCAAGTTTGCGAGCTTGACGTAAACACCAATCCCATTGTATTTAGAAGGAAGAATCGCATATATAACTTTGATTTCCATATATATTCAATGCAGTTTGATCCTCGATAGTCAGTTTGCAGTCGTACTCTGATGATGATCATGGAATGTCGAAAGGCGTCAGTGCGTTGCGACTGACTATGTTATGTTATATCTTGATGGCGTAATAATCTTTATTTCTGCCATGAAATATCAAGCCAAGCATCTTAAAAATGGCCTATTACACTAACTAATGATGGACTCAAGATCAATTAAGACAGATCGCTAAATTCTACTACATCATTTTATGATCCTCGAAAGTCAGTTTGCCGTCGTATTTTGATGATGATCATGGAAGGTCAAAACGCGTCAGTGCGTTGCGACTAGCGGTAGTTTTGTTATGTTGTTCGACGACTGGTTAAATACAATGGGATTGGTGTTTTCTTCTAGCTCGCAAATTTAATTGAAGAATTGTTAGCTCCAATCGCGCAATCAATTATTGTTAAATTGTATTGCCTATATATATATATATATATATATATATATATATATATATATATATATATATATATATATGTGTGTGTGTGTGTGTGTGTGTGTGACAAAGGCTACAAACAGTTTATGTTCGTGACTTGTATAGAAATTCTGCAGCTGACATTTAATTCAAGTTCAATGTATGCGAGACTGCTGGAGGTGAGAGCCGCATATATAACTTTGATTTCCATATTTATTCAATGCCGTTTGATCCTCAATGGTCAGTTTCCCGTTGTACTCTAATGATGATCATGGAAGCTCGAAACGCGTCAGTGCGTTGCGGCTGGCGTTAGTTTTATTATGTTGTTCGACGACTGGTTAAATAAAATGGGATTGGTGTTTACTTCAAGCTTGCACACTTGATTTAAATAATTGTTACCACAACCCGCGCAATCAATTATTGTTAAATTAGATTATTATTATTTTGTTTCATCAAACGACTGGAAACTCAAAAAGTCTACTGGACCATCCGACGGTTTAAATCCGACATTGATTTCCCCTAGCATACCATCAGTCATAATCTCGCTCAACGGAAGCCAGTGAACCCTGCACGAGACACAAGCTTCAATCTAGTCGACTCCATCCTAGTCAATACTACCCTACAGAAATTCAATATCCACGACGAATAACTCCGTCGGTCGACGTCTGCTACCGGTCCGCCATCACTTTCGAACTCAAACTCAAATTCGACTGTCCGACACCAGCCTACCCCGCATTGATGCTCGGACACTTCATGGATTGTACTCCAGTTGATCCTTCAAATTCAAATGGAATCTCTCTTTTTCACACGATTGAACTATCATGAAGTTGATGAAAGCACATCTCTTCCTCAGGTCCTCCATCCTCTGTGGTTAAATTCTTTGCTAGTCATAATTTCATTCATCTCCACATATCCTACCTTTGATTTGTTATTTCAATGGTTGGGCATGTTGGCCTTTGTTGCCAAATAAATGTATTATAATTATTATTACTACAATTATAACGACTCAAATTTATTCGCCAATATATTGTCAAAATTAAATTCAAAATTTAATACGCTGGACAATGAAAACGCACAAAATACCATTAGCCAATTACGTAAGACTTTGCATCCGTATAAGCGCGAGGCAATTGCCAGGCAACACTTCTCAGCTCTGCCCCTACGTGTGATTGCTGTCGCTCTCTATGCTGTACTGACTATCTACTCTGACTGTACTGATTGCGTTTTACCACATTGTGTCACTAATTCGGCTAGTCGTGAGACACGCCAAAATAGTTGCTGCGCATCCAGTCGTACGTAATCGATCATCTAATAATCGTATTTCTACGTGTAACAGCCACAACGATGTTGCCGCAGACCTACAACAAGATCATTCAAGGCCATCAAACAGTATCTAACATTTTCTGCTTTTTAAATTCTACTTATTCAAGCGCAGATACTCAAGGGATCACCAGATAATGAACAGTACAGTCAGAGCTATTGTCTAGAAATAATTTTGAGCACCCACACACTCCTGACACTCAAATTTATCACGGAATTTGCCGGTGAATTTTTCCTGGTCTATTTAAGGGCCATCCAAAGTAACTGCTATCTACGTACCTGTATTTGGTCTTCTTAGTAACGTTGCATAGCACTTCCTTTTAGCCGGGGCGTTACATTGGCAACCGCGCCAGAATCGGAAAGCAGTACTACTGATACAACTTTTTCTCATAATAAAAACTATTAAGCAAAATTTTGAACGACAAATTTTTTGGAAGGGGTTTTTGGTTTACATTAAACAACCAACGTAAGCATACCAAATTGACAAACTTTTATCACCGAATCATCCCGTTTTGTTCCATTTAGTTTAATCTGTGACAAGTTTTGACTATTTATAAGTCAACGAATTCTGTGGTTCAATCGGTGTGATATTGACTCGCCTACATGATTTTGTATTATATTCTGCGTTCAATTGGTGTTAAAACAATGGAAAGAGATGTTAGTGAGCGCTTTGTTATTAGCATTTAAAATTTACAGTGCATGCACGTTTTAAATTAATTTTGGAAAAGTCTATTTATGCGTTTTTATTGTACACATTATTAAAGTCCTGCAAGTTATTTCCAAACATGAATATCTTAAATTCTAAGGTAACTCAGTGTCCATCGTCCAGTCTGACAGTTGATGACATTAGGCTATCCTCTTTAGAGAGGGATCTATTTCAGATCTGACTAAAATATTTGAAAGATACTTTATAGACAAAGCAAATTCTAATAAAACTGCTGATCAATATCGTCTAAATTCGTACCAATGACAATCGAGATCTCTACCATTCAATCGATATTCTCCTAAAAATTGGTGCTATTATCATCAAAATATTTCTATAATTTTCGAAATTGCCTGCAACTTTCCGAGAATTTACCAAATGACTGCCAGTTTTATTAAATAACTAACCACAAGTAACAAAAATGAAAGAGTTCCTATTCTTCATGCACAAAAGATATCAACTTTCAAACGCCTATTGCTGCAGTTTATGTTGATTCCTTTCGTCAGAGTAGACACAATCTCGAAAACCTTGCAACCAATAATTTTATTTGCAATGACCGGCCTATTTGCCTATATGACCCGGCCAAGCAACCAAATGAACATCTGCATCTTCAAAACCGGAGAAGAATTCATCGTGGACACAGGTACAACAGTTTATATTCTCAAAGGCGAATCCATGACCGAGATGTCTTTAGGTGTTCTACTCACAACAGCTACGAGGGCGCTCAATTCAAATTATGGTTGCCGGCATAACATAGGTTTGCGACGTGAATTTTCTCATAACTTCATCGTCGCTAAAGTCTCGCACAACATAATAGGCCTAAATTTCCTTTTGAAATATCGGCTCGTTTTTGATCTTGCTAATCAAAGGTTCATTGATTCCTCCACTGGACTTGAGAAAGTTTCTGAACACTTGCCTCGGGATGTTTAGAGTTACAGAACATAGAGCGAACTCCAGTGCATCATTAGACAGAAATATCAACAGCTCTTCGAGAACACAAGTCATTGTTCGATCTCAGCAAGTCAGAGCTAAGTTTCTCTTACACGATGCACAATATCGTCATAACAGGACAACCTATCAGACTTAAAAAGTGACCGCTAATCCCAGCTAAACTGAAAGCTGCCCAATAAGTGTTTTCAAGATAATTGGAAGAGAGAGCAGCAGATTTGTTGTTTATAAAGAACAGTACAATTATTTAGCGTACTATGAAATAAAATTTCAGCCATCGTAAAGTACCCTGTCAGAGTAAAAAGACAGCTGTCACGTCTGAGTGAATGGCAATTCGCCATTTTTCATGTCAAAGGCGAACAAAATATTATTGCCTACGCACTTTCCAGGCCAGACGTCTCGCTACAACCACCTTTGACTTAGCAATTCTCAGTCAACTCCGTGACTCTCAGTGAACCTACACCAACGCCATTCCTCCTACAAACAGAACTGCGCAGTGACACTCATATTCAAAGATCAATAGCTCGTCATTTTACCAAGTTCTTATGCCGAATCTGGAAAGTTCTGCCAACCAGCCTCTAGAGGAAGGGTTCCGACTTCATCCACTCTATTTCTCACTCAGGTACTAAGTTGACTGTCAAACTTATTACAGATGGATTTTGGGGTCATAGAATTAGGCGGAATACTAAGCAATGGGTCTCCGAGTGTGTTATATGGAAGAAAAATATAATAAACCGACACATTCATTCTATGTTGGAACGTTTCCCAACTATTTTACATCTAGCCATCGTCCACATCAACATAGTCTATCTGACTCAGGTTAAAGTTTTTAGTAACCTACCAATTATGATTGACAGAGTTGCCCGATGGCCTGCAGCTTTACCTCTTGGCATCATTTCTGCAGATGAAGTCACTAATGGTTTTATCTCTGCATGGATAGCACATTACGATGATCCAACGTAGTAATTACTGATAGAGTTACTTGTTTCTCGTCTGACCGTTTCAAATCTACCTTGCGTTTCATGGGACGAATTTTACGCCAGACAATTGCCTAATACCCTCAATCTAACGGTATGATAGCAATGATGCATTAGGAAATCAAAAACAACATTAGCATCCTCGTTCATTTATGGGAACTTGGTTGACGTATTGCCTTTAGTACTACATGCTATGCGTTATCGTATACGAGAATCTATTAGAACGTCTGCGTTTCAACACTTGAATGGCATGGACATACGCCTGCCTAGCCAGATCCCACTTTTAACACCCGCAGAGTATTACTCACAAGTCAAAGATTGACGCTTTTGACTTCATTGAAGTAACATGTCTGCTCAGCAGCCGAGGAATGTTCCTCTGCCAGTCTTCGTTCATCAGCAGCTCCATAGCTGCAAGAAAACCCTCAATCGTAACGACGCTGCTGTTGCGCTATTGCAACTCATGTATCGTGGTCTTTACCCGATTTTATTTAAATTTCCTAAATATTGTATTATCGTGCTAGGTGTGACATCTACTTTGGTAAGCATTTCCAGGTTGAAAACTTTTATCGAACCGCCTGATCCTGGTGATATACAAACATTTTCATGCCTAAAAAACCAACCCAAATAACAAATTACTTCGCATTGAGTGTAATTGATATTATTTCCATTAATTTTTCATTGCTTTT
This sequence comes from Eudiplozoon nipponicum, assembly GCA_029291075.1. Lineage (NCBI taxonomy): Eukaryota > Metazoa > Platyhelminthes > Monogenea > Mazocraeidea > Diplozoidae > Eudiplozoon > Eudiplozoon nipponicum. Next base: position 251 of record JAQBSW010003412.1, on the reverse strand, counting down.
GGTATCGCATGTTAGTATTTTAGTGCACAACTTGCACTCTATTTCACGTGACGTAATCACCCTGGATTCACATGATTCATTATATTTATCATACTCACAAGTCTCACATGTTATAACCAGCTGTTTTTAGCTAACAACAGTTTAGCGTCTGTGAAAAGTTCTTCGGTATTATTTTATTTCTTCAGCAACGTTCGATTACACTTTTGTGTTTTAAATTTGATTTCCATGTATTATTATACATCATAATTTTA
>JAQBSW010003411.1:0-83694 GCA_029291075.1 Eudiplozoon nipponicum | reverse complement strand
TATTTGCAGTCATGTATCTATATAAGTACGAATGTATACATGCATTCATGGATAGTTGGAAATTGTATGTGTATATGTTGATGTATGTAAGTATGTATTTAGACATTCATATATTTAGTCATGAATGAATGCATGTTTATATATATATATATATGGAAATAAATTAAGCTATTTCAAATTGTGAGGGGTAATTAAGAATCGTTCACATCCGCACCCAATGCATCAAAGCCAAGCCAAATTAATTTTGTAATCACACACTCAGCCCCGAGTTGCAACTCGAAGCGTACAAAATATTGCTACCGTACAACCATACAACTGTTTTCTTAACACCTAACTGACACTAAGTAGCGTCATTTGTTGTAATGCTGTCGAAGACAGTTTAAAACTCAATAAAGGATCAATAAAAATCATTTTTTATTTTTTTGTGATCGAACCCATCTTTTACTGACATTAGAATTTGGTGTTACATTAAATTATACTTTATATCTGTTTAAACCTTACCAAGATATTAATTTTTATATGAGTAGGATGACGCGAATTATTTAAAAAAGTGCAATTTGTAGAACTTCTGGTAATGCCTTCATTTAAATCAAGGTTGCGATCTTGATTTAAACAACAGACTTATTATGTTCATAAATAAGTTAAATTCAAGCCTAAAACTGTGTTCTGCGTTTCGGTGTGTAATGCGAACGTTAAGAGATGACACACGTCAATCTTATCGAGTCCTTATTTAGCTGTTTTACTTTGAATTACTAAAATTCACAAAACCTGAACCCATGTGCGTCAATTCTTTGCCTGAACATGAGACACCTTGTCCTGAAGTTGAGGATACACTATTTCAAATCGATATTTTGGATTCTCGTTGTCAGTAACGATATTGCATTCTTGAGCAACATGACAGAAAAATATTTGAATTTTATTTTTATATCCATAGTAGGTTTTTTTACACATGGAGTGGATACTATAAATTTTATTAAGTTTAGCATGTCAAAAGAATTAATAGGAGATTGTACCGTCCTATTATCCCACATTCCTCACCCAAATATATAGTGGTTAAAGGACGTAATACCGGCTGCTACTGATGAGTCGCCCTAAAGCACGAAACAAATGTGCATGAGATTATACTTTCCGTTCATGCTGCCTTTGGTTTATCCTTCCGGTCACAACTGAACTAATTTGTTACTAGGTTCGCAACACCTAATACATACTTGTATATATATTAGTTGTCCACAACAAACAGTATTTAACAGTTATACATTGAATTGAATGATGTCATGCTTACCGCGAAATGTGATAACTGATATCGATCAAGGCCAGAGTGTGTGGATTTACTGGAGTAACAGGTGTTCAGAAATTGTTGTAATTCTCAATTTCGATGAAGTATAGCATAAATTGATATCCATCATGTTGTTACCATGTTCCGACTTGGAAACCATAGCGTTAGTACCATGTACCTTTTCGGTACAATAATGTTGGTATTGGTTACTAACACAATTGCCATAGTGTTAGTATCATTTACAGACTCGGTATATATATTATATAGTGTGAATTAGCGTTGAAGTCGCATTGTCGACGTGTCTTCGGTCTCGTAGGGCTTTTTAAGAATCTCTTACCTCGCACTACGTTGTTGGTCAACGTGTGTCTTTGCTTCCTCTTTGCTCAATTGCATTGTTGATGTCGCCGCAACACTTTCTGTACTGAAGATTGATTTGCTGCCTTCGAATGCTTTAATGACGCTCTTCTGCTAGTGGAGACTGCAGACAAGGTTCAAAGAGCCACTAATTTGGGTCCAGATTTATCCTTTTTTGGAGGCATGAAGTTTGATAACTTCAAATCAATTGTTATATTGAATTTGGAGCTGTTGAATTAGATGGTGCCGAACAACTTTCTGTAGCTAGTCGTCATGGGACTGGTTTACATCGAACGCTTCCTGACACCAAACTGGCTGGCTTCTTCTGTGAATGCGTCTTCGCCAATTATATAAAACAGTGAAATTACACGTCTTATTGACTAAACTATGTATGTATGTATGTATGTATGTATGTATGTATGTATGTATGTATGTATGTATGTATGTATATATATATATATATATATTATATATATATATATATATATATTTGCAGTCATGTATCTATATAAGTACGAATGTATACATGCATTCATGGATAGTTGGAAATTGTATGTGTATATGTTGATGTATGTAAGTATGTATTTAGACATTCATATATTTAGTCATGAATGAATGCATGTTTATATATATATATATGGAAATAAATTAAGCTATTTCAAATTGTGAGGGGTAATTAAGAATCGTTCACATCCGCACCCAATGCATCAAAGCCAAGCCAAATTAATTTTGTAATCACACACTCAGCCCCGAGTTGCAACTCGAAGCGTACAAAATATTGCTACCGTACAACCATACAACTGCATTCTTAACACCTAACTGACACTAAGTAGAGTCGTTTGTTGTAATGCTGTCGAAGACAGTTTAAAACTCAATAAAGGATGAATAAAAATCATTTTTTCTTTTTTTGTGATCGAACCCATCTTTTACTGACATTAGAATTTGGTGTTACATTAAATTATACTTTATATCTGTTTAAACCTTACCAAGATATTAATTTTTATATGAGTAGGATGACGCGAATTATTTAAAAAAGTGCAATTTGTAGAACTTCTGTTAATGCCTTCATTTAAATCAAGGTTGCGATTTTGATTTAAACAACAGACTTATTATGTTCATAAATAAGTTAAATTCAAGCCTAAAACTGTGTTCTGCGTTTCGGTGTGTAATGCGAACGTTAAGAGATGACACACGTCAATCTTATCGAGTCCTTATTTAGCTGTTTTACTTTGAATTACTAAAATTCACAAAACCTGAACCCATGTGCGTCAATTCTTTGCCTGAACATGAGACACCTTGTCCTGAAGTTGAGGATACACTATTTCAAATCGATATTTTGGATTCTCGTTGTCAGTAACGATATTGCATTCTTGAGCAACATGACAGAAAAATATTTGAATTTTATTTTTATATCCATAGTAGGTTTTTTTACACATGGAGTGGATACTATAAATTTTATTAAGTTTAGCATGTCAAAAGAATTAATAGGAGATTGTACCGTCCTATTATCCCACATTCCTCACCCAAATATATAGTGGTTAAAGGACGTAATACCGGCTGCTACTGATGAGTCGCCCTAAAGCACGAAACAAATGTGCATGAGATTATACTTTCCGTTCATGCTGCCTTTGGTTTATCCTTCCGGTCACAACTGAACTAATTTGTTACTAGGTTCGCAACACCTAATACATACTTGTATATATATTAGTTGTCTACAACAAACAGTATTTAACAGTTATACATTGATTTGAATGATCTTATGCTTACCGCGAAATGTGATAACTGATATCGATCAAGGCCAGAGTGTGTGGATTTACTGGAGTAACAGGTGTTCAGAAATTGTTGTAATTCTCAATTTCGATGAAGTATAGCATAAATTGATATCCATCATGTTGCTACCATGTTCCGACTTGGAAACCATAGCGTTAGTACCATGTACCTTTTCGGTACAATAATGTTGGTATTGGTTACTAACACAATTGCCATAGTGTTAGTATCATTTACAGACTCGGTATATATATTATATAGTGTGAATTAGCGTTGAAGTCGCATTGTCGACGTGTCTTCGGTCTCGTAGGGCTTTTTAAGAATCTCTTACCTCGCACTTCGTTGTTGGTCAACGTGTGTCTTTGCTTCCTCTTTGCTCAATTGCATTGTTGATGCCGTCTTAGTTGATGTCGCCGCAACACTTTCTGTACTGAAGATTGATTTGCTGCCTTCGAATGCTTTAATGACGCTCTTCTGCTAGTGGAGACTGCAGACAAGGTTCAAAGAGCCACTAATTTTGGTCCAGATTTATCCTTTTTTGGAGGCATGAAGTTTGATAACTTCAAATCAATTGTTATATTGAATTTGGAGCTGGTGAATTAGATGGTGACGAACAACTTTCTGTAGCTAGTCGTCATGGGACTGGTTTACATCGAACGCTTCCTGACACCAAACTGGCTGGCTTCTTCTGTGAATGCGTCTTCGCCAATTATATAAAAACAGTGAAATTACACGTCTTATTGACTAAACTATGTATGTATGTATGTATGTACGTATGTATGTATGTATGTATGTATGTATGTATGTATGTATGTATATATATATATATATATATATATATATATATTTGCAGTCATGTATCTATATAAGTACGAATGTATACATGCATTCATGGATAGTTGGAAATTGTATGTGTATATGTTGATGTATGTATGTATGTATTTAGACATTCATATATTTAGTCATGAATGAATGCATGTTTATATATATACATATGGAAATAAATTAAGCTATTTCAAATTGTGAGGGGTAATTAAGAATCGTTCACATCCGGACCCAATGCATCAAAGCCAAGCCAAATTAATTTTGTAATCACACACTCAGCCCCGAGTTGCAACTCGAAGCGTACAAAATATTGCTACCGTACAACCATACAACTGCATTCTTAACACCTAACTGACACTAAGTAGAGTCGTTTGTTGTAATGCTGTCGAAGACAGTTTAAAACTCAATAAAGGATGAATAAAAATCATTTTTTCTTTTTTTGTGATCGAACCCATCTTTTACTGACATTAGAATTTGGTGTTACATTAAATTATACTTTATATCTGTTTAAACCTTACCAAGATATTAATTTTTATATGAGTAGGATGACGCGAATTATTTAAAAAAGTGCAATTTGTAGAACTTCTGTTAATGCCTTCATTTAAATCAAGGTTGCGATTTTGATTTAAACAACAGACTTATTATGTTCATAAATAAGTTAAATTCAAGCCTAAAACTGTGTTCTGCGTTTCGGTGTGTAATGCGAACGTTAAGAGATGACACACGTCAATCTTATCGAGTCCTTATTTAGCTGTTTTACTTTGAATTACTAAAATTCACAAAACCTGAACCCATGTGCGTCAATTCTTTGCCTGAACATGAGACACCTTGTCCTGAAGTTGAGGATACACTATTTCAAATCGATATTTTGGATTCTCGTTGTCAGTAACGATATTGCATTCTTGAGCAACATGACAGAAAAATATTTGAATTTTATTTTTATATCCATAGTAGGTTTTTTTACACATGGAGTGGATACTATAAATTTTATTAAGTTTAGCATGTCAAAAGAATTAATAGGAGATTGTACCGTCCTATTATCCCACATTCCTCACCCAAATATATAGTGGTTAAAGGACGTAATACCGGCTGCTACTGATGAGTCGCCCTAAAGCACGAAACAAATGTGCATGAGATTATACTTTCCGTTCATGCTGCCTTTGGTTTATCCTTCCGGTCACAACTGAACTAATTTGTTACTAGGTTCGCAACACCTAATACATACTTGTATATATATTAGTTGTCTACAACAAACAGTATTTAACAGTTATACATTGATTTGAATGATCTTATGCTTACCGCGAAATGTGATAACTGATATCGATCAAGGCCAGAGTGTGTGGATTTACTGGAGTAACAGGTGTTCAGAAATTGTTGTAATTCTCAATTTCGATGAAGTATAGCATAAATTGATATCCATCATGTTGCTACCATGTTCCGACTTGGAAACCATAGCGTTAGTACCATGTACTTTTTCGGTACAATAATGTTGGTATTGGTTACTAACACAATTGCCATAGTGTTAGTATCATTTACAGACTCGGTATATATATTATATAGTGTGAATTAGCGTTGAAGTCGCATTGTCGACGTGTCTTCGGTCTCGTAGGGCTTTTTAAGAATCTCTTATCTCGCACTATGTTGTTGGTCAACGTGTGTCTTTGCTCAATTGCATCGCTGATGCCGTCTTAGTTGATGTCGCCGCAACACTTTCTGTACTGAAGATTGATTTGCTGCCTTCGAATGCTTTAATGACGCTCTTCTGCTAGTGGAGACTGCAGACAAGGTTCAAAGAGCCACTAATTTGGGTCCAGATTTATCCTTTTTTGGAGGCATGAAGTTTGATAACTTCAAATCAATTGTTATATTGAATTTGGAGCTGGTGAATTAGATGGTGCCGAACAACTTTCTGTAGCTAGTCGTCATGGGACTGGTTTACATCGAACGCTTCCTGACACCAAACTGGCTGGCTTCTTCTGTGAATGCGTCTTCGCCAATTATATAAAACAGTGAAATTACACGTCTTATTGACTAAACTATGTATGTATGTATGTATGTATGTATGTATGTATGTATGTATGTATGTATGTATGTATATATGATATATAGTTATATATATATATATATATATATATATATATTTGCAGTCATGTATCTATATAAGTACGAATGTATACATGCATTCATGGATAGTTGGAAATTGTATGTGTATATGTTGATGTATGTAAGTATGTATTTAGACATTCATATATTTAGTCATGAATGAATGCATGTTTATATATATACATATGGAAATAAATTAAGCTATTTCAAATTGTGAGGGGTAATTAAGAATCGTTCACATCCGGACCCAATGCATCAAAGCCAAGCCAAATTAATTTTGTAATCACACACTCAGCCCCGAGTTGCAACTCGAAGCGTACAAAATATTGCTACCGTACAACCATACAACTGCATTCTCAACACCTAACTGACACTAAGTAGCGTCGTTTGTTGTAATGCTGTCGAAGACAGTTTAAAACTCAATAAAGGATCAATAAAAATCATTTTTTCTTTTTTTGTGATCGAACCCATCTTTTACTGACATGAGAATTTGGTGATACATTAAATTATACTTTATATCTGTTTAAACCTTACCAAGATATTAATTTTTATATGAGTAGGATGACGCGAATTATTTAAAAAAGTGCAATTTGTAGAACTGTTAATGCCTTAATTTAAATCAAGTTTGCGATCTTGATTTAAACAACAGACTTATTATGTTCATAAATAAGTTAAATTCAAGCCTAAAACTGTGATCTGCGTTTCGGTGTATAATGCGAACGTTAAGAGATGACACACGTCAATCTTATCGAGTCCTTATTTAGCTGTCTTACTTTGAATTACGAAAATTCACAAAACCTGAACCCATGTGCGTCAATTCTTTGCTTGAATATGAGACACCTTGTCCTGAAGTTGAGGATACACTATTTCAAATCGATATTTTGGATTCTCGTTGTCAGTAACGATATTGCATTCTTGAGCAACATGACAGAAAAATATTGAACCGAAATTCGTTCGGGATAATAAATTAAGTAAAATGGTGATATGCAATGAGCTGGATAGTACCCCGTACTTCCGAATTGCGAATGAGCTCTCAACAGCCATCGGCTACTGTGCAACTTACTGCTGCCTTGCAGACTGCGCTTGGATGTGCAAAGGCTAGAGGTGCGTCCTCGATTAAAAAGCCGAGTGGTGAGGGGACACCACTTGTACCAAATTCCCAAGAAACTCCATGAAATTGGAGCCGGCTTATCTTCCAAAAGGAGTCAGCCGCAGTAAAGTAAGTAAAGTAATGAGCTATGTGGGATTGTAAACTAAGGTGAAATTAACCTCATTTCTCCACGTAACACCTTAATAAAACACTATGAATTCACACCGATTATTCAAGATAGACTCCGTCCAGAGTACTACTCCGATGCGTACAACATTGTCTAAGGTTCCCGTTGTGGTGTGGATGAAAGTAGTTTAACGCTGAATAAACTATTAACGAAATTAATTATTTTTTCTATATGACAAAACTCATGCTTGACTACTGCCAGGAAATGACCTGGTACTAAATGTTTATATATATATTATATATATATATATATTATATATATATATATATGCAAAACGAACGAGAGATGTCTGTACCTTGGGTCGTTTATAGCTTAAAATAGGTGTTTATTTAAAGTTAAAGAAATATTTCAGTTTAAAACCATGGTGGAAATACGCAATTGCATACCATGGGTGAGAATGATGCGGAACGTTATGGAAATGCAATTATCGGATTTGTTAGGTATGTTTATACGCTTAAACTTTATTTTCAGTATAATATCTTCAACGAGTTGGATATCGAAGCCTTAACGCTAACCAAAAGCATAACCCGTGAAGATACCAGATTCGAATTATCCTGAACTAAAATTTTTTTTACATTACCATTTTATTCAAAATTAAATTTTGTTACTCGAAACGTAGTTTTATCCTTCCATTTGCCCGAAAATTAAAATTTATCTAAACAAATAAATACGGAAATTATATTGACGGTAGTATAACCTTTGGAAATTCCAGATTCGCATTTTCCTGAACTAAAACATACTTTGTATGATTTTATTCTATTATGCAAAATTTAAGTAAATTAGAATAAACTAACAAAAAAATTTAAACAAATTATTTTGACAGTGTACTTTTCAACACTCAGAAACACCATACGAAATCCTAATTGCCTGCTTTACGTTTTGAATGTAAGCGTTAACAAAAAACATGTGACTTTAATTAAACGAACATTGGTTACGCTGGCAGTGATTACATTAACTTTTAATCAAGGTTTTGAGGTTGATAGAAACACCTGACCCATTAATTACTTACATATGTCAGTATAAACTAAGAATTGTATAGTGTAGAAAAGGCAATTCATCCAGTAGACCGGTTTCGTCCATATTGGGAACTCATCAAGTACTGGCCAGAATTTGCCGCGGACAGGATACGAACCTGGGCACGTCTGCTTCGGAATCTGGTGCTCTAACCACTGAGCCATCCTGCCGCACACTACACATCACACAATTTTCATTTATATACTAACTAATGTAACTTGGTTAGTCTATTTTTCCTTTAGGTGGAGCTCATATGGCATCCATTTAGACCCAAAGTTCCAACTAACCATCCCCAATCTGTAATTACTGAACAGACACCACACTACATGGGTAAGTGGTATTGAAATGAACATTTATACAATTAAACGAACATTGGTTGCGCGGGTGGTGATAACAATTATTATAATCAAGGTTGCGGTCTTGATATAAACACCTGGCCCATTAATTACTTACATATGTCAGTATAAACTAAGAATTGTATAGTGTTGAAAAGTCAATTCATCCAGTAGACCGGTTTCGTCCTTATTGACAACTCGGCAAATTATGGTCAGAAGTTGCCGCGGAGAGGGCTCGAATATGGGCTTTAAACACAAATTTTAATTTGAGGACAGAATATTCAAAATATTTAACCTCAAATCCGTTACATCTGTTCAGAAGAATGTAGCGCTACTCACGAATTGGAACCTCTAATATTATAGAATGCGACTTTAACCTTGTTTAGCTTAGATATACCATCTTATTTCGAAACAGCGTTGAAAAAATCAACTGTTATATGAAAGGAACAATAAGAGAATTTAAATTGTGTCGCATAGGAACCCGATTTCATGACTACGAAATGTCATAACTTGTTCAGACCGATATAAATTTTCCAGAAACCGCCTGATTAGATAACAAACAAGATAATTTATTTCAATGACAAATCAGCCCCGAGTTATACCTCGAGGCGTGCAAAAATTGCTACCACATAACCATGAAATTGGCCTTGCTTGTTGACTTGCCTTTATGCATTGCTTTTGATTGTGGCCTTCGCAAAATCAGTTTAAAGTGCAATAAATTATTAATAAAAATATTTAACCATTGCTCTGTGTTATCAAATGCATCTTCGACAGTGTTTTGTGTTTGCGTTGCACAAGATTATACTTTAAATCTTTCAAAACCTTGCGAAGCTGTTGCTAATTATGTCAGTAGCATGATGGCTTTTATTATAAAAAAATGTGAAGAATATCTGAATTTGTATGTAATATGTTAATACAGTATTTATTTACTGAAATCTTGCATCTGATAAATAAAAATAAGCAAAATATCGAGGAATTGGAGAAAAATTATCTTCACAGTTATTCCCAGCTATGCTTCCTAACACGAAATTTTTGCACTTTGGATCATTTATAAATCAATATATGTATTCCGTAAATATTTTCGAATTATTTACATAAATGCTACTCGTTTTGATAAAAATTTCTCTTATTCGTCAGTAATGTTAAATTTGTTTAAATTTATTTTCAAATTAATCTCTTAAAGCGTTAAAGTATATCTAGTGGATAAAATTTACTATAATTGTGGTTCCGGTGTTGATATAAGCACCTGACCCATTAATTATTTACATGTGTCTGTATAAATTAAGAATTTTATAGCGTAGAAAAGGCAATTCATCCAGTAGACCGGTTTCGTCCTTATTGGGAACTCATCATGTACTGGCCAGAAATTACCGCGGACAGGGCTCGAACCTGGGCACATCTGTTTCTGAATCTGGTGCGGCAGGGTCTACTGGATGAATTGCCTTTTCTGCACTATACAATTCTTATTTTATACTGACATATGTAAGTAATTTATGGGTCAGGTGCTTATATCAAGACCACAACCTTGATTATGATAATTTTTATCATCGCCCGCGCAAATATATATAAACTACTGCATGTTTGATTATAATTTGGAATTATGTTGCACTAAATTAGCTTTTCTTTGTTCCGCGCTTTTGAGATTGAAGCGTTTAAATATATCTAGCGCAGAACTGTTGAAAATGCTCAGTTCCATTAATAATAAAACTAGAATTTAACTGAGATTTTGATTTTTTATGCGAATATAAAGTCAATTTCTATAAATTAAGTATGTATGCAAGTATGTATTAGGTGTTGCGAACCTAGTAACAAATTAGTTCAGTTGTGACCAGAAGGATAAACCAAAGGCAGCATGAATTTGGAAAATATAATCACAGCATCATTCGTTTCGTGCACTTACTGAAACTCATGCATCTGATAAATAAAACCGCAATGGAGGAATTGGAGAAAAATTATCTTCACAGTTATTCCCAGCTATGCTTCCTAACACGAAATTTTTGCACTTTGGATCATTTATAAATCAATATATGTATTCCGTAAATATTTTCGAATTATTTACATAAATGCTACTCGTTTTGATAAAAATTTCTCTTATTCGTCAGTAATGTTAAATTTGTTTAAATTTATTTTCAAATTAATCTCTTAAAGCGTTAAAGTATATCTAGTGGATAAAATTTACTATAATTGTGGTTGCGGTCTTGATATAAACACCTGACCCATTAATTACTTACATGTGTCTGTATAAATTAAGAATGTTATGCGTATAAAAGGCAATTCATCCAGTAGACCGGTTTCGTCCTTATTGGGAACTCATCATGTACTGGCCAGAAATTACCGTGGGCAGGGCTCGAACCTGGGTACATCTGTTTCTGAATCTGGTGCGGCAGGGTCTACTGGATGAATTGCCTTTTCTGCACTATACAATTCTTATTTTATACTGACATATGTAAGTAATTTATGGGTCAGGTGCTTATATCAAGACCACAACCTTGATTATGATAATTTTTATCATCGCCCGCGCAAATATATATAAACTACTGCATGTTTGATTATAATTTGGAATTATGTTGCACTAAATTAGCTTTTCTTTGTTCCGCGCTTTTGAGATTGAAGCGTTTAAATATATCTAGCGCAGAACTGTTGAAAATGCTCAGTTCCATTAATAATAAAACTAGAATTTAACTGAGATTTTGATTTTTTATGCGAATATAAAGTCAATTTCTATAAATTAAGTATGTATGCAAGTATGTATTAGGTGTTGCGAACCTAGTAACAAATTAGTTCAGTTGTGACCAGAAGGATAAACCAAAGGCAGCATGAACGGAAAGTATAATCTCATGCACATTTGTTTTGTGCTTACTGGCGACTCATCAGTAGGAGCCGGTATTACGCCCTTTAACCACTATATATTTGGTAGAAGAATGTGGAATAATAAGACGGTACAATCTCCTAGACGAATGTGTAAACCTGTAATAGTGAAGCTAACATAATCTAAAGTCAACGACAATGCGACTTCAATGCTAACTCACACTATATAATATATATTCCGAGTCTGTAAAGGATACTAACACTATGGCTATTGTGTTAGTAACCGATACCAACAATATTGTACCGAAAAGGTACATGGTACTAACACTATGGTTACCGAGTCGGTACATGGTACCAATATGATTGATATTAATTTATGCTATAGATCACCGAAATTGAGAATTACAACAATTTCTGAACACCAGTTACTCCAGTAAATCCATAAACTCTGGCCTTGATCGACATCAGTTATCACATTTCGCGGTAAGCATGAAATCATTCAATTCAATATATTACAGTTAAATACTGTTTGTGGCGAAGAACTAATATATATGCAAGTATGTATTAGGTGTTGCGAACCTAGTAACAAATTAGTTCAGTTGTGACCAGAAGGATAAACCAAAGGCAGCATGAACGGAAAGTATAATCTCATGCACATTCGTTTCGTGCTTACTGGCGACCACCTACTCTAGATTAAGTTTTACATTTCACTAGACGATTGTCCATGAAAATGGAATGTCTATTAACAGCAAGCTACGCTAAAAGGTTCGTCTGCATTTCGAAATACATCGCAAGCTTAAACATACAGAAACTGTAGCTTTCTTCAAATCATACTTCATATGCTTGGTTAGAGTGGAAATATTCACGAATTTTCAATCCAATTGTGCTAACTCCTTTCGAAAAAATTGAAATGCCTGTTTACGCATTTTATTGGCAACCTCTTTCATATTTAGGTTTTCACTGCGTTGACATTAAGTATACAGCTGTCTTGAGAAACGAAGTAGCACAAACGTCAGTTCTCCGCTCAAAACATGGTTAAATTCACCCAAAATTTTAATTTATACTCGATTCCTTATGTCGTTATTCCTCGAAGCAAACGTTTACAAAGCAAAATTTGATCTATCTTGTGAAAGTCCGCTTTATAGAATTTAATTGATGATGAGTAAACTGACTGAAGTTCATTGGAGACGTGTCAATTCTATTGAGGGGCAATAATTGGCGTATTTATGTCTTGGAATATAGCGAATTTCGGAGCCAAGTTTTAGCCTTGATGGCAAAACGAATTGTAAATTTTTATTGAAGAATATTCTCAAGAATAAATAATTGCAAACTTTGTAGTATAAATTTGGAAATTGAATTATGATATTATAAGAAACTTTTTGAGCGTGTAACAGGCTTCATGCGGAAGTTAGCCCGCTAAATAAGCATAGCTAAAATAGCAAGCAGTTTCCACATGGAGTTTGACATCAAAGATTTTTTAAATGTTACTGAATAAAAATTAAATCAACTCCCCAGATCTTAGTTCAATTGAAGTATGATTTAGATCTTAACGTTGACATATATATCATTTAAATTTGAATTTTGTTGATAATTTATGATTTATTATTTTGTGTAGCGAGACGTATCTATAAATAGGGTTGATGTTTATTTTACCGTAATTAAAACTAACCTCTACTAATGACCGGCTGATCCCATGTCAATTTCGAAAGCTTCAATAGATAAAAGTGCATTGGTTATTTGGTTTCGTGAAGAATTCAGTCGTATACAATTAAATGCGCGTTTACGTTTATCTAGGTTAAACTGCAGTGATTTAATGTCAACTCCATTTCTAAACGTGTCAGAACATTCGTTTCATTCTTGTTATGTGAAATGACAAACCATCCTCACTAGGAATAGGCGACCTAATGTTCTTTTACAGTTCACATATAACCATGATCGACTTATGGTTTTATGGCAGTGAAACATTAGTCACTTTTTAACAATAATTGATTGCACGGGTGGTGGTAACAATTATTTAAATCAAGTTTGCGAGCTTAAAGTAAACACCAATCCCATTGTATTTAACCATTCGTGGAACAACATAACAAAATTACCGTCAGTCGCAACGCACTGCCGCATTTCGACCTTCCATGATCATTATCATAGCACGATGGCAAACTGACCAACGAGGATCAAACCGCATTGAATATATATGGAAATAAAATTTAGATATGCGACTCTCACTTCTAGCAGTCTTGCATACATTGAACGTGACTGGAAATGTCGGCTGCACAATTTCGATGCAGTCACTAACATTAACTGTTTGTAGCTTTCGCCACATATACATATATAGGCAATACAATCTAACAATAATTGTTTGCGCGGGTGGTGGTAACAATTCTTTAAATCAAGTTTGCGAGCTTGAAGTAAACACCAATCCCATTGTATTTAACCAGTCGTCGAACAACATAACAAAACTACCGCCAGCCGCAACGCACTGACGCGTTTCGACCTTCCTTGATCATCATCAGAGTACGACGGAAAACTGACTATCGAGGATCAAACCGCATTGAATATACATGGAAATCAAATTTAGATATGCTGCTTTCACCTCTAGCAGTCTCGCATACATTGAACTGGAAATGTCGGCTGCACAATTTCTATGCAGTCACGAACATTAGCATACGTTGAATTCCTTTGTTTTGGTACCATGCGCTTTTTCAATACCATAATTTTGGTATCGATATTGTCTATGGTGAGTTGGCTTTGTAGTCCAAATGTTCCATATTCCTTGACCAAATATATAGTGGGTATAGAGCGTAGTACCACCTCCTACTAATTAGTGGCTAATAGTCCGACACAAATGTGCACATAAGATTATACCTTTCGTTCATAATGACTTTGGTTTATTCTTCTAGTCCTAGTTAACCTATTCTGTTGGTAGGTACGCAATGGATAACTACTTTCTTTAAAAATATTTCTTTTTCGTTGAAATAGTTTTCTTGCCAACACCGAAATTTTCTTCATTATATTCAACGCCAAGAGAATACGTGCGCACATTCACACACGTGACATGCATCTTTTAATTGAACTAATAAGATTTTTTGTGAGTGAAATTTCACACGTGAGGTTAATAAGGGTGTATTTGTTTTATTGAGTTCCCAATCCTATAATGTGAGAGCGACCTAAATTACGTAATTCCACGTGACGAATATAAAACTAATAATCTAACGAATGTACAGGGTAAATTAATATTAAACCGCTTTAGTTTCATGTATTTGGTTGCACATGGCAGTAATGGATAGACCCACACGTGACACGCACCTATCTGGTGAATGAAATATCACAATTGTTACAAAATAACAGGAACTCAGCGTGTGTTAGTCAAAACACAGATCGCGGTAATTTTGTAACATCTGGGTGAACAATTTTATCATTTCCTTATGATCAAGAGTAAGCAGAGATGAAGTGTATCCTGGGCATTTATAATTCGATATGCCCATTGCAAGATAGTTAAAACTGTGTGTTAGCTTCCAATTGCAGTTGGTGCGATTATTGGTATGCCGATGATGCTATTGCTCCAAGCTAGTATTTGATCACCTACCGCATAATAAGACGAGCAACGGCTTGTATTATTACTTTCATCAAGCTCATCGAGGTCGTCCTTTAATGTACGACCACAGCCAGTCGTACCGCCCTCGTTATCTAGAAATACCGGTACTGAAGGAATATAGTTATTAATCTCCTAATAAATTATTATGCTTAAGGTGGTTATGCCGGTGGTAGTCAGTATTTGGTATGTACGTTCATAAGTCGACAATAGATTCTATTGACAAAGCGTAATTAATGCCTCCGTATGCGCAATCGAATCCCTGTAGACTTTTTTGGTACTCTGGTAGTGTGGTGTATAAACCTTGATTATTCGGTCATATGGCCCCAGGGTATGTGTATTCCTACTGGATAGTACACTGTGATCTTATATTACTATTCTGTGTATGTATGTACGTATTTTTGTATGTATGTATTTTTGTGTGAAGTATTCATTTATGTATGTTTATGTATGTATGTATGTATGTATGTATGTATTTATGTATGTATGTATGTATGTATGTATGTAGGTATGTATGTATGTATGTATGTATGTATGCATGTATGTATGTATGTATGTATGTATGTATGTATGTATGTATGTATGTATGTATGTATGTATGTATGTATGTATGTATGTATGTATGTATGTATGTATGTATGTATGTATGTATGTATGTATGTATGTATGTATGTATGTATGTATGTATGTATGTATGTATGTTTGTATGTATGTATGTATGTATGTATGTATGTATGTATGTATGTATGTATGTATGTATGTATGTATGTATGTATGTATGAATGTATGTATGTATGTATGTATGTATGTATGTATGTATGTATGTATGTATGTATGTATGTATGTATGTATGTATGTATGTATGTATGTATGTATGTATGTATAAACGTCTGTATGTATGTATGTATATATATATATGTAGGTATGTATGCATGTATGCGTGTTTGTGTATATGTATGTATGTATGCATGTATGCATATATGTATGTGTGTAAGTATGTATGCATATATGCATGTATGTATGTACATATGCATGTAGGTATGTATGTATGTTTGTATGTATAAACATCTGTATGTATATATGTATGTATGGGTGTATGTATGTATGTATATACATCTGTATGTGTGTATGCATGTATATACATATGTATGTATGTATGTATGTATTTTTGTTTGTATATATACATGCATGAAGTGTGTATTTAGGTGTTTCCATGTTTACATGTATCTACGTATTTATCTGTATATTTACATATTCTTTAATTATTATAATATTTTTTTGCTTCGTCAGTTATTCATTTAGCCTCATGGGCCCATTTTAATGGTAATTTTGGCCTTAATAGATGCCAAAATACTGCTGTCTTTCGTTCTTTATTTTGGTAGCTGCGTTTTCCATCCAATTATACGCGTGTTTTCTTATGTCAACTTTAGGGCTTTGTGTGTCGATGCTTTCTGTATGACTGGTTACACACATTGCCAATCGTTCTTTGATCAAATTTACTGTCGACCAAGTGTCAGTTGAAATCTGGATT
The DNA here is from genome assembly GCA_029291075.1 of Eudiplozoon nipponicum. NCBI lineage: Eukaryota > Metazoa > Platyhelminthes > Monogenea > Mazocraeidea > Diplozoidae > Eudiplozoon > Eudiplozoon nipponicum. The sequence goes on along the minus strand of JAQBSW010003411.1, from coordinate 66,815 downwards.
GCTTGGTTTGAGTCAATAGTTTATGCCATCTAAATGTCTACTCAATCTAACGACAATAACCGAATGCGAAAGGCGTGATATGATATCGCGTTTGTTATTTTGAATATCCGTGCTAGGCTAAGGTATTTCGTTGTTCGTGTGTCTGCGTACACTTCAATGCACAGGTGCGTGCATCACAAATACTGCTTGCTGTATTAAGGTTAATCTGCTATAAGCCTACAGATCTAAGCATAAATCTGTACTGCTAATGCAGATTTATTAGATTGAAATAAGCACAAATTCTATGTTTAACGTTTTCATTTGCGATGCACAACAAAATTAGCATTGAATGCGCGTGTTGACTTGTTAATAAAGCTAAGCAGGTAGCCGACTGATGGGCGAAAATTATAATAATTAACAGTATTGTTTTTCAAAATGTGACGTGCAACTCCTATGCTTGGTGTCCTCGCTTTTACATTCATCTAATGAAAGGCATGCTGTACTACACGAACAGTAGATTAATTTATTATAATCAAGGTTGCCGTCTTGATATAAACATCTGACCCATTAATTACTTACATATGTCAGTATAAACTAAGAATTGTATAGTGTAGAAAAGGCAATTCATCAAATAGAACATTTCGTCCTTATTGGGAACTCATCATGGACTGGCCAGAATTTGCCGCGGACAGGACTCGAACCTGGGCACGTCTGCTTCGGAACCTGGTGCTCTAACCACCGAGCCATCCTGCCGCAGCGTAGATTAATTTTTTTCGGTTCTGAGTAAGCAGAATTGACTAAAAGTTAACTTCTACTCATCTTCGTAGTTAATAATTGTGTTGATTACTGCACCCAGATAGCTTACCGCAAGCGGAGACCTAAATGTCTCGCGTGATTGGCTCCAGACTGGGCTGTGCTCCAATTGGGCGCAATTGGTTGGGCATCTCCACTGAGGTAGGCTTGCCGACCGACTGCAAATTATTTTCGCGCAATCAAGTGTCGCTTGGTCAGTAATACAGTGATCGATATCGCCAACATTGGTATCCGGCCTACGATGGTTGCGATGATCCAGACAACTCCGAGTGAATGCATCGGCTTAAGAAACGGTTTAGGCACTGACAGAAATAGTCGTTCACCGAAATCCAGCACCAATGAGGAGGACCAACACTACACCTCGTCTAACGGTCTTGGATTTAGTGCTTATTGCAAATGATCGGTGACTCAAGAGTGGTTTGCATAATTTGCCATAGGCGACTGCAGCAAGGGTCATATGTCTGCAAATCTTGGCAAAAGCCGATTCGTCTGTTGTCACGAGGCATACTAGGCATATTCTGAGATGATGGCTGGAAGCATGTCGGCGTTGAGCGCAAGATTAGACTCGGAATTAAAACCGGCCATAAAGATCGTTTTTGACGCGTTCAGCTTTTTAGACCGTGTCGGCTGGACGGTTAATTTGAGCAAATAATGACTTTCTGTCATCTGAGCGGCGTAGTGAGTGTATTCAGTGCACGCGTCGTCTTACAAAATTTGGACATTTGCATTGAACCGAATTGCAGATGCACTCATGGTACGCTCACGCATCCTGAACAGACGACAAACGTCATCCTTTTGCCATAGCATGATCGATCTGAGTACGATGGCTCATTTCTCCTCTGTGTATGGTTTACGTTGCGACGCCTATTGGCCAAATGCTTCCTGGTGTGCTAGAATCATTAGTTAATCACGACCAGGTTAGGGCGAAAGGCCATTTTCACAGTTATTTTCAGTCAGGATCCATCTTGATGTAGTTTAGCGTTGAAATCGCCTTCAATCATGAGGATGCCCGAATGCCGCTCAAGACCACTATTCATTGCATTAGCGAATAGACAAGAGTTGGCGCGCAAACTTTTATGGTTTCCTAGACTAACTTGGCTACACGCTATCTAGCATGTGCTAAACGAGAGCTTTAACTCTCCGATCAGACAAATTTTTCGATGCGACATTGGATATGTCACAAGGAATGTCCCATCTATTTTTGGTTAATTCTTACATTAGTATGGGAGAAGAATCACCTTTCCCCGCGTGGTAGGCCAGGATTAGGCAGATTATTGAGTGCTCAAGGCAGTTACGGTTTCTGGAACACAATTAATATGCATACCATGAGTATGTATGCCGCCAGACGCAAATGTAACTGGCTTGCTAGGCAAGAGCCGTCGCGTTTCATGAGCCAATCGGTAAGCTATATGTTGGCTTAAGCGGCACGCTAGGACGAGCAAAGCGGTTTGACAGTCCGCCGTACGTGTTTGACTTGTGTTCTGCTCTGGTAACAAAATGGGTTACGTACATTGTCACCCTCCACCAATCCATGGAACAGCCGCCAGTCGGTTGATGATGTGCGAACATCCTAAATAAGGATTTATATTTCACTCGAAAGAAATTGGTAACTTCTAGCCGAGTCTCCCTTGGCGTAATCGGATCGGAAACAATTTACTACAATGTTACCGTTCGATTGACTGAAAGTCGGGCTTTCAAAATCTTTTTGTCGCCGTCCTTATGCTTGATTTGGTTAGCCTCAATTGTTATCGGGTTAATTTTCTAAAGTTTGCTTGATTCGCACTTTCCTTTCAAGTTTTCCCCCCGAAGATTCCAATATTTCAATATTTTACAGTTCATCTCGTTTACTTTAAGACGAAACAGGTGTTGTATTTAGCGTTATTGGTGAATGCGAAACAAGCCGCGTTTTAACTGACATTATGAGTTATAGTTAAGGCAAAAATTGTTATTTAACGTGTTCTAAAGTCTATGTAGTGTAATTTGATGTGTTTCAATGACCGTGCACAGATATTTTTGCAATGTTTTCCTTGCTTCATTTTTAGTAACCGTATGTTGAATTCTGTTAGTATGTCCTGTGGCTTCCTGTTAAAATATTATTACATTTCCTACTGTACAACTCCACAAAGAAAATACGCTAAGCAGGTTATTTAGCCATGTGAGTAATAACCAGGCGAACAGCTGGTGATCGCGATTATGTATAACTATTTCTCGCATTGAGAATAAACCCCGATACTATTGACAATTGTCAGACGCACAGCATACATTACGGTTTGATTAAACTAGCATTGGTTGCGCAGGAGGTGATAACAATTAATTAAATTAAAGTTGCGATCTTGATATAAAAACCAATCTATATATGTAGTTGGAATGATGTTTATTTCATGATTGCAATTCTTTAAATCAAGTTTGCGAGTTTGAAGTAAACACCAATCGCATTGTATTTAAACAGTCGTCGTACAACATAACAAAACTACCGCCAGCCGCAACGCACTGATGCGTTTCGACCTTCCATGATCATCATCAGAGTACGACGGCAAACTGACTAGCGAGAATCAAACCGCATTGCATAAATATGGAAAGCAAAATTAGATATGCGGCTCTCAATTTCGCTTTTCATATATATAAATATGAAAATCGCTTTAATCCTCGCGAATCAGTTTGCCGTCGTAATCGGATGATGATAATGGAAGGTTGAAACGCGTCAGTGCGTGCTATGTTGTACGACGACTGGTTAAACACAATGGGATTGCTGTTTACTTCAAGCTCGCGAACTTGATTAAAGAATTTTTTCCACCAAATAATTGTTTTATTTCACTTGGCTTCTTTTTCGTTTTTCACGCGCCGAAAACACATGGAACGATATTCGTGAACCGATTTAGTTAATTGCTGACAATGAGAGACTTCGCCGTCGAGTCAATGAGCTGGAAAGCAGCGGTCATTCGTCGGCGCATAGCCATAGCACTGTACAGTTGTCAACAACTACCTTATCGTCAAGTGTCACGTCGTCTGATTTGGCCGCTGAAAAAGCTGCCGAGCTGACAGACCGGAACGCCACGATGCAGCAGCAGCAGCAGGCTCACTGGCCTCAAAGTCTGGTGCTAAGTGCTGGAGTCCTGGGTTCTCAACAGCTGCTGCATCAAAACAACGAATTTCACAAATCTAAGGTATTATTTTCGCGTTATTTGTTTCCTCCCTAAGCACAGGAGACTGGACTTGTCTGTTGGTTGCTTTCTTTGTGTGCCACTCTGGCTCGGTGGGCCAACCTGATGAGCGTCCAATAGCGGGAAGGCTAATGACGAGAGGCCGGAATCACACACGGTCGCAATCGCCTATTAGGAACGGGCGACCTAGACTTCATTTCAACCCTCACATCATCATCATTTCCAGCCAAACAAAAGTCAAACGTGACTAATGTTTCACTGCCATATAACCATAATGAGTGAAAAAAAGTATATAAGTGAATTTAGACAAATTATTATTGAGATTTACGAGAGAGGGAGAGGGGTAGAGAGAGAAGGAAAACCTTGCTACTATGAGTAAATTTATCAGGATAACTCACAGAAATGAGGCAAACTAAACCTCTCTACAACACCAATAGGGCCAAGTTAGCATTCGGGCAGGGCGACATCAGCAACACAGCTTCCTCGCGGATTTCACCGTATCACGTCATAAACAAACCGAACCTCGCAGCTAACTTTGCCCTACTAAGAAAAGAAAGTTACGAAGATGATTCTACTATACATTTGCAACAAGATCGCCACTGAGCTCGATTCGCTGCCATATCGCTAAGAGTTTCTAACCAAGAACTGTGATGTGCACGAGGACCCCATCCCGGCAGACGAGTGGATCATATACTACCCAATTTGGATGTAAGTGACTTTAATTGTTTCTGCCATGTCAAAATCTGCCCACCTTGTTTCTTACGCCAATTTGGAGCTGGATGAGAGAACACAGCTCTATTGGGCAATCGGAATGAGGGCATACGCAAAACGTGACCGAGCCAACGAAGTTGATGGAGCCTTATTTGCTTTTCTAAAGACCCTCACAGCTATGAATAAAATGTCTATGCGACGATAAAACGTCAGCATAGTACGTTGTGTAATTAAATTCGTATTATGAATTTCGGTGGGCGTGTTTTTTTAGGAGGTTGGCAACTTAATTAGCGTGCCAACCATGTTTGCGGGTGTTAAACAAGCATTGATAGCGCGCGTGGTGGTAAAAATAAGCTAAATCCAGACTTCGAACTTCATATAAATCCCAATTCAGTTATAGTAATTAGGTAGCAAAACCAATTCATCCAGCAGACCGGTTTCCTCCCTATTTGCAACCTTTCAAGCACCGTCCAGAATTTTATCGTGGGCCGGCCTCGAACTGGGACACATTGGTGTCGGAGTATGTGGCCATCCGCTGTACTACCTTGCCGCACACTACACACAATTTTCAGTTATATGGTAATCAATATTTCTCGGTATGCCCTTCCTTTATGTGGAGCATATATGGCATCCCTTCAGGTCTGAAGTTTCAACTAACCATCTCCAATCTGTCATTATAGACCAGATGCCAAGTTACTTTGAAATGAACATTTATATAATTAAACGAACATTGGTTGCGCGGTCGGTGATAAAAATTACTTTTAATCAAGGTGCGAAATTGATATAAACACCTGACCCATTAAGTACATACATTTGTCAGAAGAAACTTCGTGTAGTGTAGTGTGGAAATGACAATTCATCCAGTAGACCGGTTTAATCTTTATTGGTAACTCCTCACGTACTGTCAAAAATTTGCCGAAAACAGGGCTCGAACCTAGGCACGTCAGCTTCGGAATCTGGTGCTCTAATCACTGAGCCACCCTGCCACACACTACACTTCACACACAATTTTCAGTTATATGCCAATCAATATTTCTCGGTATGCCCTTCCTTTATGTGGAGCATATATGGCATCCCTTCAGGTCTGATGTTCCAACTAACCATCGCCAATCTGTCATTATAGAACAGATACCACGTTACTTGGGGAAGTGGTATTGAAATGAACATTTATATAATTAAACGAACATTGGTTGCGTGGGTGGTGATAACAATTTTTATAATCAAGGTTGCGATCTTCATATAAGCATCTGACCCATTAATTACTTACCTATGTGAGTATAAACTAAGAATTGTATAGTGTAGAAAAGGCAATTCATCCAGTAGGCCGGTTTCGTCCTTATTGGGAACTCATCATGTACTGGCCAGAATTTGCCGCGGACAGGGCTCGAACCTGGGCACGTCTGCTTCGAAATATTGTGTTCTAACCAGTGAGCCACCTTGCCGCACACTACACTACACAAAATTTCAGTTATATACTAACTAATGTAACTTGGCTAGTCTATTTTTCCTTTAGGTGGTGCTCATATGGCATCCATTTAGACCCAAAGTTTCAACTAACTATCTACAATTTGTCATTACTGGACAGACACCACAATACATGGGGAAGAGGTTTTCAAATAAGCATTTATATCATTAAACAAACATTAGTTGCGCGAGTGATTATGGCATTTAGTTAACTCAAGGTAGTGAAGTTGATATAAACACCAATCCGAGTATATATACATTTGTCAGTATAACCAACCAAGGAAATCTTCCGTCAATCCAACGTTTTGACGCGTTTTTTACATTCCATTTTCGTCATTAGTACACACTAGTAAGCGTATTAACAGAGGTCAAATAGCAAAGTCAATTTTATTAATTCAAAATCAAACTGAAGCTCTCACTCCTACTTACCTCACAATAATGATATTTTTTGCAGCTTTCTTCACATATCGATATGTTATTCATCTAGGCAATCATTTATTGTGTCGTTAGTGCTAATAATCGGTTATATCATGTTTGCGGGCACGAGATAAAAACAAATCCAATTCTCTTACTTACTTGCACAACACGGCCTATTAAAGTGGCTAGCACCTCCATGACTTAAAAAGGGAATCAGCTAGGACCGCACAACGAAATTTTTAGAAGCCTAGTAATTTTGTGGCAGTTCGTTGTGGTAGCGTTCCACGCTCATTTATATTGAATTGTTTGAAGTTTCTTTTATTCATGACCAACATGCGTCTATAGACAATATATTTTTCTGTATTTTGTTTAAACAATAATATTGCCATATAGATGACACTACCAGAAATTGTAGGAACAAATGGAAACACTGCTTACACAACTGTTACTGCTTCTGCCAATCAGAAATTACCCGCTGCCGCTGCTACTTCTGATCCGAGTTGCGCTAACGCCAACAAGTCTTTAATCAATACTATTGGCAATGGTAGCAATACTGGCTCCACAGGTGGACATCTTTCTCACTTCACGCATCAAGCATCTGTGCCGACAAATGCATGTCAAAGCCGTTCAACGCCGCGTCAGTCTGACGGTCAAACTAATTATTTGCAGGTGAACAACAGCTCGCGCCCGTTTCGGCAGAGGTACAGCGACTCGGTAGGCCTGGGCGTTATTGAGCGACCGGCTAGTCCCAGCCCTGTGTTGGACTCGGACAGCTGTGCTGCTGTTGGTGCAAAACGAAAACGCTTCTCTCTCGGAAATTTCCAGGCACAGTCGCATTTCCAACAACACAACGGCTTTCTTCAGTCACTGCTACCGGAAGCCACATCCACACAGCATGGTTTCCTTTCCAGACGCGAGGATTCAACACAACAACTGTTCCACACTGCTCAGTCGGGTCTGGAAAAATTGCATTCCGTGCCAACGGTAAGACGTGTGAATGAATTCTGTTGCTGCCGTCCAATCCATGTTTCTTTGTCTGTTTTTATCTGCAAAACTGTAATACGCGGCTGGTGTGCCTTTGAAGTCTTTAATCTCTATCTACAACTTCGGCATTCATTCATTAATTAATTTTAATATTTTTTAGCTGTTGTTACCGGTAATTTAAATAGTTTCTATAGCTCTGTTTCACGTTAACCTGATAGTTATTAGCAGTGTTGGTGAACTACAATGCCTTACATGATCTGCGTTAGTCAAAACGCAGATCAGGTAATTTCAAATAATCCAGGTTCGCAAAAACAATCTTCATTCAAGAAACTACAATGCCTGTCTGAAGAATAATTTTTCTTGTAAAATGTCTAAGTGTTCTAGTCAGGAAAAAATCGGAACCTAGCTTTATGCAGATTACGATATAGGAATGTGAATACTCGGTTCAATGGTGCATATTACGCAGTTTTATCACATTTCAAAACTATTTGCTAAGCAAGTATGTATTAGGTTTTATGAACCTAGTAACAAATTAGTTCAGTTGTGACCAGAAGGATAAACCAAAGGCAGCATGAATGGAAAGTATAATCTCATGCACATTCGTTTCGTGCTTACTGGCGACTCATCGGTAGGAGCCGGTATTACGCCCTTTAACCACTATATATTTGGTAGAAGAATGTGGAATAATAGGACGGTACAATCTCCTAAACAAATGTGTAAACTTGCAGTAGAATAACTAACACCGTATAGTATTGACAATTCCACATTCTTCTACCAAATATATAGTGGTTAAGGAAGCATCCGCTCCTACTGATGAGTCGCCAGTAGCACGAAACGTGAGAGACTGATACTCCGTTCATGCTGCCTTTGGATTTATCAATCTAGTCACAACTGAACTAATTTGTTACTAGGTTCGCAAAACCTAATACATAGTTGCATATATATTAGCTCTTCGCAACAAACAGTATTTAACTGTAATATATTTGCTAAGCAATTGATGAGATTGAGCGAAAGCGCTTCTGTAGTATATATAATGTGCTTTATGCCTGTGAATTAATGTTTACACATTTGGAAACTGCATTTCATAATGTAAACCAAGAAATTAGCCGTATATTGCAGCTTAAATTTGTAGCAAAGATCTACTTCTGGTAAACGGTTAGAAGGGTAAAATTTTTCGATATTCATTTCCTTGGCTAATATATCTGGTTCTTTGATTAGACAGACACTATGAACAGAAAAACAATATCTTTTAGAAATTGAGAACCATTGTATGGTATAAGGCATCTTCACATTGGCAAATCACCATATTTTGAAATGGGCTAAACGAGAAGAGGTGGCCCGTAGCCATAGGAATTCCGGCCTGACGACCGGCAAGCTGAAGCTAGTCAATCCGGGAATAGTAGCATGAACTTTGCCGGGTCCAAAGGGACACAGCCAACATCCTGTTTCATGTGAAGCCTCGAGTTTGGTCTAACCGAGCAGTGATTTTTTTATTGTTAAATGTGTAGTGACGGAATGAGAGCAAGCGTTCTAGACGCGCAGGGCAAGTTTCGGCTACTGAATGGAACTTTGGCAACTGGCATCTGGGCAGATGCTGTTCATCAGCCTTGGTTGGTAGACTATCTAAGAGAATAAAAACTAAGTAAACAAACCATCCTCACTATGAATAGGCGACCTAGTGTTCTTTTACAGCCCACATATAGCCATGAACGACCTATGGTTAGAAGGCAGTGAAACATTAGTCACTTTTGGCTTTTGTATGGCTGTGCCATAAAAAGTTCCGACCTGGCGACCGGTGGACTGTAGGTAGTTTTGCAAAATCAACCTTTCAGGCTCGACGAGGCCACGTGAGGCCTCGAACACGGTTTCATTTACCGATTAATACAAAGTGTTAGGTGGACAATGACCAAGGTAGAGGCAAATGTGCCAGACGGGGAGGGCGTGTTTCAGCCGCTAAATTATATTGGCTGCTGTTGCGTAACACTCCGATGCGATGGGCCAAGGCGGCACACCAGCCTGGAATGGTGGATTGTCTATATGTGTGAAAACGATAAATCTAGTTCATCGATCTACACTAGGCATGGCGACCTGGTGCTCCTTAATCGCGCACATGCTTTCACGAATCTCATCGGTTATGCGTCAGCAATGCATCGGCTTTAATTGGCTGTCTCTGGCTTTATAGCAAATTTAGAACATCATTGAGAGGATGAATGAAGATTGAAAACCGAAAGTGAAGCAAAACACAGGCAGACATGTCTATACAGAGAGAGAGAGAGAGAAGTACGCGCGCGCGCGCTTATATTTGATTCATGTAGATATCTCACCAGTGATAGCGTTGGCCAGTCGCAATTACTCTTACATTCTTGCTTTGAAAATGTCAAGAAATTCGATCTTGTTTAGAGCTCTTTTCTTGAAGCGTTGTGTTTTATTATAAAGAAAGTGTTCTCGTCTTTGTTTTCTATGATTAGTGTAACAGACAACTATTAATTGTGATTTCATTTATTACACAAATTTGATCATATTTATAATGATATTCTTCGTGGGATATTTAGGTTGCATTTGGATACGTATGTCTACGTGTATTTAAGCTTTCGTTTGTGCAACTCAACAAGTTGCCTTAATCCTTCCTTGCTTGCTTAATGTACGAGGCACTAGATGCTTTTTATCTCTGGTGTTTAGATATGCCCTTTAAGATAAGGTTCGTCTTCAATATAACGCACGCGCAACCAATGCTCGTTTAATTATACAAATGTTCATGTCAATACCACTTCCCAATGTAGTGTGGTCTGTTCTGCAATCACAGATTCGGGATGGTTATTTGGAACTTTGGGTCTATATGGATGCCATATGAGCTCCACCTAAAGGAAAAATAGACTTAAACAAAGTTACATTAGTTAGTATATAACTGAAAATTGTGTGCAGTGTAGTGTGCGGCTGGATGGCTCAGTGGTTAGAGCACCAGATTCCTAAGCAGACGTGCCCAGGTTCGAGTCCTGTCCGCGTCAAATTCTGGCCAGTACATGATTAGTTCCCAATGAACACGAAACGGGTCTACGAATGAATTTCCTTTTCTGCACCACAAATTTCTTAGTTTATACTGACAAATGTAAGTAATTAATGGATCAGGTGATTATATCAAGGTCGCAACCTTGATTATAATAGTTGTTATCACTGCCCGCGCAACCAATGTTCGTTTAATTATATAAATATACTGAGTTTATTGCCTTCGATGGGATGCCAAAGATCAATTGCCAATTCTCTCCAAATCATTCATAGTCTACAAATTCTCATGTATGTGTGGTAGCACATTTATTGGGTGTGCGAAGAATCAATTGATTAACAGAATCCAGTAACATTTACCGCAGAAATTGATTAAAAATGCTCGGCACCTCAAGAAAATCAGCTATTTCCGAACACATATTGGAAACGGGACACATGTAAAGATATATATATAGATATATATATATATATATATATATATATGTGTGTGTGTGTGTGTGTGTGTGTGTGTGTGTTTTGCTGCTTCCGTCGATTCAGTTAATATACTCTCTCAAATTTTATAGTTCGAAACTCTTCTCCTTTCTGCCCATGATTACATCCTGTCCACCAGTTATTGTTTCTGTCCCCAACAGATGTAACCACTCAGTTAATATTGTTAGCTTAATCGTGATAATATCTGTTGTTTTTGCACTTTCAAATTGGTTGCTAGCACTCTACTAGTATTCTTCAACCTTGCATTGTCATTCTAATCTAAAATCATGCTGGTGATTATCATTTCCATAACTTTTGCTGAGCGTCATCACAGGCCATCACGAAAAGTAAAATTAATCACCATAATCCAGGATGAACTTTCTCCAGTCATACAACTCTTCGTGGGTGTCATCCAGCAGGTGATCATCACTAGCAGTAGTATCGGCATTGAATCATACGTTAGTCCTTATCCAGTCAACCTCACATTTGCAATGTGGTGGCATTGTCTTCTAACTTATTTCAAAAAGGTATTGTTCTGTAAGGTCTCTTGATTGACCTGAACATATTACCATACCTGATCAATGCTGAAAAATTGCACTGATGTTGCTTTTACGTGATTGTTTGCTTGTGTTTGTTGCAGGGCTTCTATATCATCTCTTATATTGACTCGTCCCTATGTGTGTGTGTATGTATGTGTTTGCATTGCTGCAGAGAGAGAGAGGGGGGGCGAAAATGAACGCAATAAATGAAGAAATTTCACTGACGTGACCTAAATAGAAAGCACAAAAAACAGCGGGTTTATGTGCTTTTGTTTGCTGTTGATCTCGTGTGTGTGCTCATCGATCTTTAATTTTGCTTTCCTTGTTAGAAGAAATTAGCATTTTCCAAGGTAGCCAGACCAATTCATCCGGTAGACCGGTTTCGTCCTTATTAGGAGGCATTCACGTGCTGTCCAGAATTGGCCGTGGCCCGGGCTCTAACTGAGGCAAATTTGTGTGGAAGTTTGGGACACTATCCACTTGCCGCCTCTGCCACATGCTACCTGCAATCTTTAGTTATAATCTAGCTTAGGGCCCTGAAGCGAGACTTTCCTCCAGTTTCAATTAAGCCATTGACAATATGCCATTTTAGAATAGGTATCATGTCACCTGTAGTATTATAGTACCGAAAAGGTACATGGTCCAAACGCTATGGTTTCCTAGTCGGTACATGATACCAACATGATGAATATCAATGTATGCTATAGTTCACCAATATCGATCAAGGCCAGAGTGTATGGATTTACTGGAGTAACAGATGTTGTAATTCTCAATTTCGGTGAACTGTAGCATACATTGATATCCATCATTTTGGTACCATTTACCGACTCGGCAACCATAGTGTTAGTACCATGTACCTTTTCGGTACTACTATGTTGGTATCGGTTACTGACACAATAGCCATAGTGTTAGTATCCTTTACAGACTCGGTATATATATTATATAATGTGAGTTAGCGTTGAAGTCGCATTGTCGTTGACTTTATATGATGTTAGCTTCACTATTGCAGGTTTACACATTCATCTAGGAGATGGTACTGTCCTATTATCCCACATTCCTCACATAAATATATAGTGGGTAAAGGGTGTAATACCGGCTCCTACTGATGAGTCGCCAGTAAGCACGACACGAATGTGCATGAGATTATACTTTCCGTTCATGCTGCCTTTGGTTTATCCTTCTGGTTACAAGTGAACTAATTTGTTACTAGTTTCGCAACACCTAATACATACTTGCCTAAATATTAGTTCTCCGCAACAAACAGTATTTAACTGTAATATATTGAATTGAATGATGTCATGCTTACCGCGAAATGTAATAACTGATGTCGATCAAGGCCCGAGTGTATGGATTTACTGGAGTAACAGATGTTCAGAAATAGTTGTAATTCGCAATTTCGGTGAACTGTGGAATACATTGATATCCGTCATGTTTGGTGAGGGGACACCACTTGTACCAAATTCCCAAGAAACTCCATGAAATGTCACATGGAGCCGGCTTATCCTCCAAAAGGAGTCAGCCGCAGTAAAGTAAAGTAAAGTAAAGTCATGCTTGGTACCATTTACCGACTCGGCAACCATAGTGTTAGTACCATGTACCTTTTCGGTAATATAATGTTGGTATCGGTTACTGACACAATAGCCATAGTGTTAGTATCCTTTACAGACTCGAAGGTAAATTGCGCAATTTTTACATATTAGTATGCTGTAATTTAGGTTAATAGTGTTTATAATAAAATTTTGAGTTTCAAAATTTGTCAGGTCACACAAGATTGTTTTTTGCATTGGAATGTTAAGTAGACAGTGATGAGACGTCAACAGAGACCATTCTTCTGTTGTGGATAGTTTTCACCTTTATTTCGTCTTCAATTCTTTTTCACTTTGGTGAGTATCACTTTTGGCTTTATGCTCTGACCGTTCTCATCATTTTGTAGATACGACACCACAGGGAGAAGTGATTTTGGGTTAGTTTATAATGACAGTATTTTAGTATATATTTTATCAATATGTTTATATTAGGATTGCAAGCTTGATTTCAATAAACTTGTGCATTTGCCAGTCTTTTCCTCAGGCTGATCGTGATGTATACCGCTTCTCACCGAGTGTTCCAACAAGCCGTTCACCTTGTGTCATTACGGAACTGACACTGTACCTCCTGAGGAAGTGATGTTATTTTAAATTATAATTGCAGGATTTAATTATTGTTCGTGTAGACTGAACAGAGAAAATAATATCAAATGCAATTCATCTAATAGACTGGGTTTTTTTAAATCCGGCGATAATAACTTAAATCAATAGACATATGAACCAAATTGAAATGTCTGTTGCATGAAGTCACAATTTCTTATGGCTTTTTTAACACAACGACGCACGTTACACTCTGTTGTGATTTTTAATTTCTGCGCGCGTGAGTTTGTTGGCTTGTGGGTGTGTTTTTGTTTTCTGTTCGGGGCGAGCACGTGCTTGTAAGTGTGCATACACAAAATTATTTGCCTTCTAATGCCTTAGACGCGTTGTTTCAGGTCACGTGTGCGTGTTTGTCTATTGGAGTGTTGCGCTGTGCTACCTCGTGTACGTGTATGCGCGTGCATATTAATTTAATTATTCATCCAAGAAAAAGCACATGATACTCCTGTGTCCTGAAAAGAGTTGCAAGTCCAGTTGAACTGTCCGCCTATTTGTCTAGCCTGTTTGACAGTCGACAGAATTGTGGGTGTAGCGCTTCTCTCTCCTTTCGTTTAGTTGTGAGTGTGCGCAGATTTACACACCATGCACAGCTTACTTTCGGGTCACGTGTCAAGCATTCAAGGGATGTTTTGTATCTGCCTTAAATGTGCAAACCGCACACCACTTTGATTTACAAGTGTTGCATTTTTGAAAGCCAGAGTTGTGTGTTTTCGGTGACTTTTTCCTTGACTCTATGAGCCGGTTTGTTTGTGCGTTTATGCATAATTCTTTGCAAGTCAGTCTGTGGAGCCCACTAGCGCGTGTCCTCACTATTGGGCTAACGCTTTTCTGTCGTTTCTATATTGGTGGGCGGGTTAATTGTCCTCGTATTTTATGTTTGTCTCCCTACGCCTGTCTGTAACTTCATTGAATTTGGCCTACTTATCGTAGCTTGTTATTATTTTATATTTACCAAGGACCAACCTGTTGATTTTTCTAACCATTTTATGTGAATTTATTATGAAAGCTTTATATATGTATATATCACTTTAATAATAAATTCATATACTCTATATATATATATATATATATATATATATATATATATATATATATATAAATTCCTTGTTTCAGAGAGCATTCGAATATTTGTTCAATTATTAGGTAAGGCGTATCTAGTAACAAGTTAATTCAAGTTGGACAGCATGAACAGAGGCAAACACAATTAAACAATAATTGATTGGCGGGGTGGGGTGGTAACAATTGTTTAAATTAATTTGAAGTAAACACCAATCCCATTGTATTTAACCAGTCTTCAAACAACATAGCAAAACTACCGCAAGTCGCAGGAAAACGCAATCAGTCAAATATATCTTGACGAAATATTTCATAGGTACGTGGCGTAGTACCGGCTTCTACTGGTGAGACGTCACTAAGCACGAAACGCAGGTCTCCATGCGAGCTGGGATATCCTTGTGGTGCTATTTGATTTAATTTTTTACTAGATGCGCAGTACGATACTAGGCAATACCTCTAGTATTCTGGATTGACTTTGTCTTTCTGCAATATTGTCAGTGGGTAAAATTTCGGTTGTAACTGAGGCCCTACGCCATGGAAGTCGTGCGCTGTGTGTGCCATTTTAAAGTTCTCTGCTAATATATTTTCCTAAATCAGTGTTTAAATTATTTAGCTGCTTCTCATTTATTAATGGGTGTCGATTTCTGTGTTATGAAACAGTTGAATACATTGAACAATCATTGATTGCGCGAGAGGTGATAACGATTGTCTAAGCCAAGGTTGCGGGTTTATTATGAACACCAGTCCTATTATGTTAAATTTTGTCAATATAATTTGATTGGTGTTTAGATGAAGCTCGCAATCTTGAATTAAATTTCTGAATCAATTTGTAAGATTATTTTGGCAAGGCTTTTCTTCACGTGGATTCTCCTGGTTTTCGCTTTAAATCTATCTTTCAATTTAGCCCGCCTCGCTGTGACAGACACCATTCCATCGGCTGAAATGATATTAAATTCAAGTATTATAACAGAAGTTAATTTTACATATATATTGACCATGTATGCCAATAAGTGAACTGGTAGGTTATTATTATATGTATGCTACTAATTAAACGAATATTGGTTCCGCGGGCGATGATGACGATTTCTTTAATCAAGGTTTCGATCTTGATATAAACATCTGATTCTTTATGTACATACATTTGTCACAATGTATGTTACTAGCTTAACTAAATATTTATAAGGCAGCAAGTGCATATCGTCAAGTAAACCGGTGGTGTTTGATGGGTACACACTTTCGATAATTGCCACTTTTGGATCTCGACCAACGGAATATTTGCTTTAGAGTCTAGCAGCTGCTAAAACGGCGCTATGCAAACAATTTTCAGGTATATACGAAATTTCAGAAATATATATATATATATATATTTATATATATATATATATATATATATATATATATATATATATATATATATATATATATGAAGAATAGTTGATACGCTGCTTTTCTTTTCAACATTGCCTACAGCTTTTATATTTGAAAATTCGTTTTAGCTATTTTACCCTATAGAACTTTCTGAGAAGGAAATGGATTAAACAATGTCGTGTAACTTATTTTTTTGTGTTTACCTCATTTGTCGTTTTACAGGGCGGATTTAGACTGTTATCATTCCAGTCCACTGGGTCCTGACGCACTCGGCTTCGCCTAATTTAATCAAAAACTGTGCTTGTCTCATGTTTGCAAAATTGATTTTTAAAATTCGCGCAATCATTTATTGTTTGAATAAATAATTTATATACTTGACGAAAGCCTAAAAACTGATGTTCGTTAAAGCGTAGTTTTTGTGTAGCCAATACAATGTGTTTGTGACTACTGATGGAAGGCATGTCATATATTCCATGCCTATATATATATATATATATATATATATATATATTTATTTATTTATAATTAGAAGAAAGAAAACATTAATACAAAGTGGATAAAGGCCATTTATTTCGTGAATACTTATCATCTCTTATACAATCATACATATTTATACATTTTGGGTTTTCAACTGGCCAAGAATCACAAAATTCAACAACAATCTACTAGTGCGGCAGGATAGCTCAGTGGTTAGAGCACCAGATTCCGAAGCAGACGTGCCCAGGTTCGTATCCTGTCCGCGGCAAATTCTGGCCAGTACTTGATGGGTTCCCAATAAGGACGAAACCGGTCTACTGGATGAATTGCCTTTTCTACACTATACAATTCTTAGTTTATACTGACATATGTAAGTAATTAATGGGTCAGGTGTTTGTATCAAGACCGCAACCTTGATTATATTAATTGTTATCACCACCCGCGCAACCAATGTTCGTTTAATCTACTAGTATCCAGTCAAGAACAAACAGGCCCTCGACTAGAATCAACAAACATACAATCGGATTGGCAACAAACTGAAGTGGAAATAACAGAGGCGCATACGGTGACAGAAGTTTCCAAACAATATGAGCGTTTAACATTGCAATCCACACTGGCGCTGTTACCATGTGGAAATTATAAATTTGCGCAACAAGATGAAACGATCAACTACACTGGGAAAAATAGCACTCGTACATGTAACAGTGAACAATGCGCACAAATGGTTAATTCTCAAGCAATCAAAACAATAATGACCAGATCTCAGACATCACTTTGCAATACTGCGAGAATGACCTTTACAGGCAAACACGCATACACACAAACACAAACGCATACACACTCACCAACTAGCCAAAACAAGAAACAGCAGTAAAAACGAGTCAGATTTGTTACCACTAGCATAATCAATTGAAAACCCAAAATGTATAAATATGTATGATTGTATAAGAGATGATTAGTATTCACGAAATAAATGGCCTTTATCCACTTTGTTATTAATGTGTTTCTTCCTAATTATAAATATACTGTGTAAAATTAAAAAGACATGGACATTATAAAGATATATATATATATATATATATATATATATATATATATATATATATGTATGTATATATATATATATATATCGTCTATGTGTATAAATATCCGTATTTCTTAGCATGCATCATACTGGCGACTCATCAGTTGGAGCCGGTACTATGTCCTATAACCACTATATATTTTGGTGAAGAATGTGGGATAATAGGACGGTACAATCTCATGGACGAATGTGTAAACCTGAAATTGTGAAGCTAATATCATATAGTCTACAACAATGCGACTTCAACGCTAAGTCACACTATATAATATATATACCGAGTCTGTAAAGGATACTAACACTATGGCTATTGTGTCAGTAACCGATACCAACATTAGAGTACCGAAAAGGTACATGGTACTATCACTATGGTTTCCGAGTCGGTACATGATACCAACATGATGGATATCAATTTATGCTATTGTTCACCGATATTGAGAATTACAACTATTTCTGAACACCTGTTACTCCAGTTAATCCATACACTCTGGCCTTGATCGATATCAGTTATCACATTTCGCGGTAAGCATGACATCATTCAATTCAATATATAACAGTTAAATACTGTCTGGTCACAACCGAACTAATTTGTTATTAGGTTCGCAACACCTAATACATACATGCATATATATTAGTTCTCCGCAACAAACAGTATTTAAATAATGCAGTAATGTTGGAATTAACTTTTTAAATGAAGTTTACGAGCTTGAGATACACATCAATTCAACTGCATTGAACCGGTCTCACAGCATAGCAAGACCACCGCCAATGATACGTTTTTAAAGTTATTGTCGGGTATCAAGGGTAGATTTATGCTCTTATACTAAGAAGTAACGTCACGTGTTTCTTTTCTCCGTGCATTCTCTGGAGCTAGTACATTTTAGCATGACCTGTGATGATATCATTTGCTAAACCCTACCACTATGTGAACATTGTTTTCAGGGTGGTTTTGTCGTTACGTGGTAGCCAGGTTTTAAACTGGCTGGTTATTACACGTCTGCAATTTTGAGGCTTATTGTTATTACCTCAAGAGTATGCTCAACAGGTATAGTATACATCGATCGTCATTTTAGCTCAAATATTCAATGCGGACTCACAGGTGGGTAAAATCTTGATTCCTTCATATTTTCAGGTGCACAGCATGTGTTGACTCTTGATTGATGGGCTCTCACTTGTCGCGTTGCACTGAAGCCGTCCACAATTTCAGAATAGATCTAATTGTGGATGGCTTTCGAGTGACGGAACAAACGAGAGCCCATCAGTCAAGGGTCAACACAAGCTGTGCACCTGAACACGTAAAGGAATCAAGATTGAACTGACCTACGAGTGCTATCAATTATCCCACAAGAGGAAGTTGTGTATCAAAATTCAACGATGACAGTACTGCGCAAGGAAGTTCTTCTTCATTTAATGTAAACAACACTGTGCACTTAGTATTATGTAAAGCTGTCACGGTTTTCTAACAATACCTGCTGACCTCAGATACTTCAACCTTATTTGGCCAATTTGTTTGGATGTAAGTCAACATGTTGTCATACATTTCTCATACTACTTGTTGCAGAATCAGAAAAAGCGTCCAGTTATTTTAAGAATATGTTTTATGGCGAATATTGTTTCACATATAAAAAGGTTGCAGGTTAATTGGTTTTAGCTCACACATCCAATGCGGAACAATTGCGCGTTTATTGGGATGTAAAACTACACATCATAACATTGCAGTCGCTATGAACAGAGCAGCAAATCAAATTGTGTAAAACTACAGTATGCTTTAGAAATTAAGAACCATTCTATGCTATAAGGCATCTTCACATTGGCAAATCACCATATTTTGAAATGGGCTAAACGAGAAGAGGTGGCCCGTAGCCATAGAAATTCCGGCTTGACGACCAGCGGGCAAAAGCTATTCAGTTCAGGAATTAAAGCGAGACTTTCCGGGTCTAAAGAGAGACAGCCATCATCCCGCTTCATGTGAAGCCTCGAGTTTAGTCTAACTGTGAAGTGACTTCTATTGTTAAATGTGTAGTGACGGAATGAACGCAAGCGTGCCAGACGTGAAGAGCACGTTTCGGCTGCCGATGTAAACTTTGGCCACTGGCATCTGGGCAGATACTGTTCATCAGCCTTGGTTGGCAGACTATCTAAGAGAATAAAAACTGAAAACAAACCGTTCCCACTACGAATGGGTGAACTAGTATTCTTTTACAGCCCAAATATAGCCATGAACGACTTATGGTTAGAAGGCAGTGAAACATTAGTCACTTTTGGCTTTTGTATGGCTGTGCCATAAAAAGTTCCGACCTGGCGACCGGTGGACTATAGGTAGTTTTGTAAAAGCAACCTTTCCGGCTATATGAGGATACTGTCAACCTGCCACATGAGGCAGTGTGAACTAAGAATTGTATAGTGCAGAAAAGGCAATTCACCCAGTAGACCCTGCCGCACCAGTGGTTAGAGCACCAGATTCCGAAGCAGATATGCCCAGGTTCGAGCCCTGTCAGTGGCAAATTCTGGCCAGTACATGATGAGTTCCCAATAAGGACGATACCGGTCTACTGGATGAATTGCCTTTTCTACACTATATAATTCTTAGTTTTAATTGACAAATGTATGTATATAATGGGTCAGGTGTTTATATCAAGATCGCAACCATGATTATAGTAATTGTTATCACCGCCCGTGCAACCAATATTCGTTTAATCATAAGCAAGGTGTCAATCTATGAACTATTGTAGGTTAACTATTAAAGTATGATAACAATTTGTTTATATATTTCAATTTCTGTTATATATATATATATATATATATATATATATATATATATATATATCACCAGTTTCATTTATCTATTTTTTGCTTTCATAAGTATATAGATAGGATCATCTGTTGTGAAGAGCATACAAAGCAATATTTACTGTCTGTAAAACAATTGGATTCCACTTCACTCCTAGGAAAGGAACTATACAAAATAATTATCCTCTTTTAGCTAATTTTCTTGGAATGTTTTCTTCGAAATTTCCACGTTATTCTTTTTATTTATTCGAATTGTTATGCGTGAATTTCTTGCGAAATCCCAGACGATCTATTCAACTGGAGGTGTTAGCAATCGCTTGATAAATCTGAAGTCGACAAGTCTTCTTTCATCCAGCCCACTTGCAGGGGAGTTCCACTCGAGCGGTGTTACTGCGGCCGCCATCAGTGCATCTGCGCCTGTGGTCGCATTGCCGTGCCAGGTTTCAATAATTCCACCATCACTTTTGCCTGCAGTTTCGGCTACATGTTCAGGCGGTTCTAGTGCTAACTTTGGTGCTGGTGTTGGGACAAATTCGCAACCGAGCGAATTGTTGACTCTAGCTGAGATGGCCGAGTTGGCGCATAGCGGCGCTGCAGCTGTCTTATCAGTAACCAAGCCAAGCAAAGACGAACCGATGCCACTACAAAAGGAGTAGGTCATGTCTCGTGTGGGCGTTTCCATACTTAAGTAAAGCGACAAAAATAGATCGGTATCTCCATAGAAAGATCTAGCTATACTCAGGTGCTAGTGCCTTCTTTGAATTGACTTCGCACAACTTCTAGGCGATTTATCATGAAATTTACTACCTATTTGTTAGCTATTTTTTGAAGGACTGCTAAGTGCGGGCGCCATAGTGACGGATGTCACGATTTGCGATCGTGGGTTGTCTCTTTGAACCATCAGCTTCGCAAAGATCCGATTGTTTCATCATTTCCAAATACGTATTCAGTTCGTCTTCGTTGAAGATGGAAGCTGATACCGACCTGTGAAAGCTTCAACATCGTTCATACTAACCACTGGAAATGAGGCACGATCTAACCTCATTTCCAGTGATGCCACCCAAAGGAAGATTAGATCGTACCTCATTTCCAGTGGTTAGTGTGAAGCTTTCACAGGTCGAATCAGCACCCAGTCACCACGAAGACGAACTCAATGCGTACTTGGAAATGGGGATCAATTGAATCTTTGCGAAGCGGTTAGTGCCAAGAGAAAATCCGCGAAAGTAAATCGTGACATCCATCAACCTATTTGTTGGATTCAGAGAAGATTAATCATCAATTCTGATTATTGATGGTAGGTAGTGACCATTGATTTGTGCTCGGTTCTGCTGATCCTGAAAATTATATATATATATATATATATATATATATATATATATATATATATATATATATATATATATATATATATATATATATACTGAATTGAAGTCTAATGCCAGGATTTTGATTATGTATATGCTGTTCGTATCAACTCAACATTCCATCAGGTAGCAAAGGTAATTCATACAGTAGACCGGTTTTGTCCTTTTACGATTTTGTCACGTACGGGACTCGAATCAGGGTTCATTTGCTTTAGTCTGGGGCTCTCACCACTACTCCACCCATACCACACACTACACGCAATTTGAAGTGATAGGACAACTCTTATTTTCTGATTAGCCTTTTTGTCTGGCGGACTCCATTTGGAATCTGTAAATTCCCGAAGTTCCAACGATTCACCTCCGACCATTCATTATACATCAGACACCATGTAACTTCGTAAAGGTGTATTGAATTGAAGTCTGATGACGGGATTGTGTTTGGGTATGTGTTGTCAATATCAACTGAGCATTGCATCAGATAGAAAAGGTAATTTATCCAGTATAATTAAACGAATATTGGTTGCGCGGGCGGTGATGCCAATTACTTTTAATCAAGGTAGCGATCTGGATATAAACACCTGACCCATTAATTACTTACATATGTCAGTATAAACTAAGCATTGTATAGTGTAGAAAAGGCAATTCATCCAGTAGATCGGTTTCGTCCTTGTTGGGAACTCATCATGTACTGGCCAGAATTTGCCGCGGACAGGGCTCGAACCTGGGCACGTCTGCTTCGGAATCTGGTACTCTAACCGCTGAGCCAGCCTGTCGTAATGAGTTCCCAATAAGGACGAAACCGATCTACTGGATGAATTTCCTTTTCCACACTGTACAATACTTAGTTTATACTAAAAAAAATTATGTACATAGTGGGTCAGGTGTTTATATCAAGTTCGCAACCTTGATTAAATGTAATTCATTCAGTAGTCTGGTTTAGTCCTTATTGGGAGCACTTCAAATACTGTCTAGAATTTGCTGCGGACGTAACTTGAACGTGGGTACATTTACTTTGAAATCTGCCCTATCCCTGTCGCGTATTATACACAATTTTTAGTTATATACAAACTTTTGTTTTTTTGCACTTACTTCACTTGTAGCATCTCTGGACCTCAAACTCAAACCAGTCGCCCTATACATACACACACACTCACACACACACACACACACATATATATATATATATATATATATATATATATATATATATATAAATATAAAAGGAATTTACTTATTTTGAACTTTTCTGTCAGTTAAATGTGTAATTAAAACTAAGCGAGAGTGAATCGCTGAAATGAAATATATTAAGGCGATCCTAAAATGCGAGGTGTCTTTAAATAAAAGTAAAGAATATGCCTGTCAGCTTGACAAAATTGTATCCTCATGTGCACGCGCGTTTCATGTTTACCGGCGACTTTTAAGTAGTAGCTGGCACTCCTCCATACTTAATACACAAAGGGACAGGTTTTAATTCTCCGCCAGCATAATGTAATGTAATTATTATGCGTTTCATTGACGGAGGTCACGATGGGTACGAAAATATATTATGACTGGTATCAATCAAAGCCGGAGTATGCGGCACTGTTGGAGTAGCTGGTGTCTAGAAGAGTTGTTACTCTGAATTGTGATAAAATTTAGCCTATCTCCAAAATCAGAATGTTGGCATCTTTTACAGGCTTGATGCATATAATATATAGTGAGTTGGCTCTTTAGCTGCATCGCTATAGGCTTCTAATGAAGATGACTCTACTACTCTTTCAACAAGTATAGGCATTAGAGATTGCGCCGTCAAATTGTCGCAAATTTCTTGACTAATTAAAGCGTAGCGTCCGCCTTTTACTGAATGGTCGCCAGTTATTGTGAAACGCATGAGATCAAACCTTTTGCTTATGCGCATTCTGTCATATCCTGTGGATCCAATTTGGACTAACCTGTGGCTAGGTACGCCGTACATAATATATACATGTATTTTATAATTGTATATTCTTGGTTGTTGCAAGCTTACCTGTATACACGTGTGAAGTAGGCATGGTGTGCATAATAAAATGCGATAAAATGCTGTAGCCGATGCAGCTTGAATACAAGGCTTTTGCTAATCTTGCAATTTTTTGTAGGTTTTCTATTATCGGATTGTTTTATTTTCATTCCTAAAAGCCCGTTGCAAAAGTGAGAGGCTATTTAAAATGCGACAGGATGGCTCAATGGTTAGAGCACTAGATTCCGAAGCGGATGTGCCCAGGTTCGAGCCCTGTCCGCGGCAACTTCTGGACAGTACGTGATGATGTCACAATAAGGACGAAACCAATCTGCTGGATGAATTGCCTCTTCCACACTATGCAATACTTAGTTTATTCTGACAAATGTATGTTCATAATAGGCCAGGTGTTTATATCAAGATCGCAACCTTGATTAAAGTAGTTGTTATTACCGCCCGTGCAGCCAATGTTTGTTTAATTATTAAAAACGGTTGGTATTTTAAATTTCCGTGAAGTTTACCTATATTACTGTATCAATTATTTGGTTGTTATGTAGGCTAAGCCTAGTACATCAATGGTCTTTACATAATGGCCTCTCACAATCGAATAACGTATTAGATCTGACCTACCTATAAGACAATATTCCATATTTCTTATCAACCCCTTTTAACCTGAATCGGCTCCTTTCATAGCATTTAAGACATGAAAGGGTAAATAATTAACTGAAGAAGTTTCTTGTTTTGAACCATTCAGGCACTCTTTTCTGAGTGTCTTCTTCAGTCGATGGTTCTGAAAAATTTAATAAGGCAAATCAGGATGTTCAGTCTATCTTTCCTTTTATCCAACGAGGATTTCTTCAACTGTTGCCCCTTCAGTAGTTAGGCAAGTATAACGTAGGCTTGTACGTGTTTAAAAATGTCAACGTGCGCCCATCTATGTTATCACTAGGAATGGGCGTTCTAGTGTTATTTTACAGTCCACATATAGCCATGAACGACTTGTGGTTATATGGAAGTCGATTTTGGATTTTTTATGGCTGCGTATGATGGTGGTTATAATCTATTACGTGAGGACATCGTTTTGAATGACTCACAGTCATCGTTTTTTAATTTCTCGTTGAATGCGTCCCACCCAAATTTTAGGATTAACAGTTTACACATATGATCTTACTAACTCGTTAAAATTTCATTACTAATTCTCTTAAAATGTCAAATCTTACCATCAGAGTTCGATGCAATCATCACACAACCATTAAATGAAGGCTTGGATAAGTGTGTGCAAATAGTAATCTTAATTAAGGTATAAAGTCAACAATCAGTGGCGCAGGAAATGACCTACTGAGAGAAAGATTCCAGTATTATGGCAAGCAAGGCTACTATTAGTGCTAAACTGTTTTAAGTGGAAATGAAGATTGACAATGTAATGCACGTGGGTTTGAATAATCTTAAATTTATTATAATCAAGGTTGCGAACTTGATATAAACACCAGACCCATTAAGTACATACATTTGTCAGTATAAACTAAGAATTGTGTAGTATAGAAAAGGCAATTCATCCAGTTTGACCGGTTTAGTCCCTACTGGGAACTCATCACGTACTGGTCAGAATTTGCTGCGGACAGGGCTCGAACCAGTAATGCACGTGGATTTGAGTAATCTTAAATTTGTTCTTGCTATCTTTCCATTGGAAACGAAGAACTTTTTCATTATAAATAAATATTTCCATCAAATTTTCTCTAAATATATCTAAAAATGAAAAAAAGCATTTGTTTTTGAAAGTTAATCAAACAGAAAATTAAAATGCGAATATTTAATTATTTATATGAGTTTAATAAAGTAAGGGCTAGACGCATGTACATTCCTCTTCTGCTGGTTTTATAGTTTAATTTACGTCATATAATTAGGCTACTGTTGAATAATGAGTAGCAGAAATTATTGCTGAAAAATGTCACTAGAATTTTTGTTGTTGGTAGTCCGAATTAAACGAGGCTTGTGCGAATGGAAATAGATTATTAACATAGCCCTTGCTGTAATTTGACGTTTGTTAAATAAAGTGGTAAATTTAGTTTAAACTGTTTCATATATACTTACTGGTAGATCTCTTAAGAATATCTATCTTTGTGTGTATGTTTGTGTATATATACGCAATGAAAATGTGGATAGTGGGCGTAAAACCCTTGTTTGCGTTACAAGGATAAGATTCGCGCAATCTATTCAAAGTCATTGGATTACGTTCCCCTTTGGTTAAAATTAGATGGCAACACTGTTGCGCAGGTTGATCATTTCTGCATGTATGCTTCTTTCTGAAATCAACTCCTCGAAAATGTACATTATGTCGGTGATTTAGCGAAATGAAACTCTTTTACGGGCAGGATCACTAACATGAGAGTTTTATTTGTTGTGTAGTGCCCCATTGCGTTATTTCACTGTTGGTTTGCTGCATGGTGAATTCACCTGGCGAAGACAGTTTGTTCTATTCCCGTTTCCAGACTAGCTCTGTTAGTTTGAATGGGTTTGGATTAGTATTGGACTTTGAATTATTGTAACTTCTTTTGTTTCGTTATCGATTGCATTGCGCCTAAACGAATTAACTACTTGACGTATTGATTCATCAACTCACCACCTGACTTGACAGGTTGTCAACAGCCCACCAGAATGACGTGATGGATTACAGTCACTACTATTTAAAGGCGTCGCATGCCACGAGCCGTGGTGTCTCTTCTGCGTCTCATCCGTTGCATATAGTGTCAACAGCAATGCTGCCGCCACCGTCGCCGATCGCCACAAGCACTTACAGCCAGTACACCTCTGTTTGTGGTGGCAGTGACGAAAATATGAGTGGTAGCACACACACAAGTAAAAGCCCTGATGGCAGTAATAGTTTAACTGCTATGCCAACAATAGCCACTGCCTCGTCAACCGGTGACCTCGCGACTTCCGGCATATTCTACCATCCTTCAACTACCATCGCCAACTCGTCATCTTGTGATGCATCTGCGATTGCTTCTGTAGCTACCTTATCCGGGCCACTCTCCTCCTCCCTACAGGCTTTCTCTTCGTCACCAGTGTCGGCGACACCGGCCTCGGATACTTCTCTTTCTACATTATCCGTTCCAATTTCATTTGTACAATTGTCTTCGCCAACAGGCCCCACGACGGTAACCTCAGAAGGACGCGTTTTAATAGGATTGACTAATGGGATTCCATTGGTTGGTGCCAAAAAGTGTCAATACAATCGGCTACGCAAAAGTTTGCAATCTGTCGAGGGAGCAGTTATTGACATTTATGATGATGGCCAGAAATCGACAGCACTCTGCCACAAAGCAGCACAAAGTGGTGAGTTGTCGAGGATCGCTGTCGCAACAACACCAGAACCGACGGAACTGGAAAGAATGCAGTTGCCGCGTAGGACTTCGGCATCTGCAATCAGTGCCTGTAGCGCAATTGCAGTTCGCTTGACTTTGGACAGGAATGATTGCAGCCCGGAAACTAGACTGGGTGATCTAGGCGCGTCTAGCTTCCCTGCATCAACTTCGTCATCTATCTCCGTGGCAGCCTCTGCACCAGCGCTAAAAGAGGCCGTTGCTGCCACCCAGTCGTCTTTGCCTTCTCCAAGCTCGACTGCGAATGCCAGTTCCTCAGAAAGTACTGGCCTGTTAAACGAAAATGTGGCTGATTCACTTAGTCGAGTCTGTAAGTTAATATATATATATATATATATATATATATATATATATATATATATATATATATATATATATATATATATATATATATATGGTATTCAAATTAGATATACCACTTTCACCTCTATTGGTTTGCATACCTTGTAGTGATTGAAATTTCGGCTGCGCAACTACATGTAGTCCGCGAACATCAGCCTTCTGCAGCTTACGCCCTATATATATATATATATATATGTATATATATATGTATATATATATATTTCAGTTTGATCCTAACCAGTCAGTTTGATATCTTTCTATAATGATGATAGTGTGACTGACTGTGGTTTTACTATGCTGATTTGTGTTTATGTAAAGGTCGTGAATTTGATTCAAAGAATTTTTATCACCACGAATGTCATCACTTATTGTTTATTTGTAGCTTCTTTTGATGAAGTTTGCGAGCTGGAAGGAAATTACAATCCCTTTATACCTGATGTGTTTCCATCTTAATCTTTATACCACGACGGCGACGTGGTTAACGTGCATTAAGTCACAATTCATACATAGTAAAAGCAAAATGTGTGGTCTTATATCATCTTGGTGGAAAAATGTGACATGTTTGCACTAATTTCTTTTGCATAATGCACCTCGTAACAACTTATTTCATTTATAACCACAATGATATGCACAATACAGGTAAAAAATTGACGTATTTCACTAGCGAGGACTAAACCACAATGCATATACAAAGGCTCCCAGCCTTCGTAGTCTTATAGTCTTGTAATTTAATTCACGCCTGAGAGCTTTAATGTAAACACCAATCGCATTGTATTTAACCAATCGCACAACATATCAAAATTAACGTCCAACACACGTAATGACGCGTTTCGACCTACCATGATCATCATCAGAGTACGACGGAAACTGACTAACGAGGATCAAACCGCATTGCATATATATAGAAAGCAAAATTAGATATACAGCTCTCACCTCTATTAGTCTTGCATACATTGTACTTGACTAGAAATGTCGGCTGCATATCTTCTATACTGATCTGAACATTAGCTGATTGTATCTTTCGCAACACACACACACACACATATATATATATATATATATATATATATATATATATATATATATAAATAGACAATACAATTAAACAATGATTGATTGCACGGGTGGTGGTTACAATTCCTTAAATCAAGTTTGCGAGATTGAAGTAAACACCAATCTCATTGTATTTAACCAGTCGTCGAACAATATAGCAAACCTACCGCCAGTCGCAACGCACTGACGCGTTTCGACCTTCCATGATCATCATCAGAGTACGACGGCAAACTGACTATCGAGGATCAAACCGCAGTGCATATATGGCCAGTCACGTATCAATGTATGCAAGACTGCTAGAGGTGAGAGCCGCATATCTAATTTTGCTTTCCATATATATTTGATGCGTTTTGACCCTGGATAGCCAGTTTGCCGTCGTAATCTCTGATGATGATCATGGAAGGTCGAAACGCGTCAGTGCGTTGCGGCTTTGGCTGGCTGAGATTTTGTTATGTCGTCTCGACGACTGGTCAAATTCAATGTGGTGGCGCTTACTCACAAGCTCGCAAACTTGATTTAGAGAATTGTTACCACCACCCGCGCAAACAATTATCGTTAAACTGTATTGCTTATATATGCATATGTGGCGAAGGCTGCAAACGGTTAATGTTCGTTGATTGCATACACCCGCAGGGTAATTGCATCTTTTTACTTTAATTATGATTATTCAATCAGGTTCACCGCATTCCTATCAGAATATGGCTCTGTTGTCTGCTCGACGACACTCATTCACTCAACCGGCCAGTACTTGGACCGGTTGTAGTGTGGTCAACAGTTGCACCACAACGAGTAGTAATTCGAGACCGGTCGGACTTCAGCCAAGCGTTCTATTGCCAGTTATCAGCACGTCAAACGCGTGTACAAACAGTTTCGGTGGTGGTACGGCGTATTCTGCTTTATCCAGTAATCAGACATTCTCCACCGGTTCCGGCCAACGGTTCAACACTGACAACCAACTGAATCTGTGTAATCTACGTGACTCTCTACGATCATGCGCGTTCGCGCTGTCCACATTGACGTCTGGCGCACAACTAGTCTATACGCCAACGGTTTTGTTGTCGAACCGGGAGGCTGACTACAGCCGCCCGTTGACTGCTCCCTCCGGCAAGGCCAACGATGCGGTTCCCGGTGAGCTAACTTCTTTATCGACTACGCTTTCATCGTCCATTTTCTCGCCGTCTGTGGGGATTGGCGACTCGGCAGCTCGTGCCGCCGCTGCCGCGAGTGCAGCTGCAGCTGCCGCTGCTCTTCTTTTGTCGGACTGCTCCAGTCCTCTAACGTCCGGAATGGACAATTTTTCTCTCCCAGTTTCGAATTCAGATTCTGCTAGACCGAGTTTCTGTGACAACCATGTACTTGTAGACGCTTCTTCGCTCACTGGTCTTGTAAATACGGCTACTGGACTAAATGGCTCAAGATGTGGCGGCTTGACTGTTGCTGGATCTGGAAGTCAGCAGCAGGATGCCAATGCTGGCTTACTGCGATCTGTTGGCGTACGCCAGCTGTCCAATCTTGGCGAGGATGCTTGTCACGTTAGTGAATGCGGTTCAACAATTACAAAGGCTAGCGAGGAAGAATTAAAGGCGGCTCATTTTATTCTGTCTAGCTCCAGTGGTGTCGTTGATTTCACGAGCAATGCTTGCACTACTCACTCGAGCAATGGATGTAGTAATGTTAACTTTTCGAAAAGTGGTGCCGCAGATAGTCTTTCACCAATGACTGGAAACTTGCCGTCATATGCTCTAAGCAGTAGTTCTTACACTGGTATTGCCACTCAAAACGGCGGCCGCAAGGCAAGTCCGGCAGAATTAGCCTCCAATTTATTGTGGGCAATGACAGGAGCCAAGGTTGACATCAACACTTCGCCTACTTCCACTACTAGCAAGGACGCAACATGCAGTTCCACCGCTTCGGTTAGTCCGGGTACAGGAGTCGGTAGTGGTTATACAAGTGGAGATGTGAGCATCGATAGGGCTTACAATATTACTCTCAATAAGACCTCCGGGGATGGGTTGGATTCGAGCTCTCATGAAGTGCAGTCTAATGGTTTTACTGCATCACAAAGCCGACAAATCTCTTCGCAGCAACTGCCTGGTAAATCAATTTTGTGCCAGCAGCCTATTAAGCGGCGACATCGATTCGTGTTGAGTCAAATGGAAAGACCGATCTCGTTCACTTGTGGCTCGGAGCGTGATGCGACTAACAGTGGTTGCAGTTAATTCAGCTATTAGCAGCTGCCAGTTCTGTGTGAACCTGAATAGAACTGAACCAAATCAGAGATTGACGTGAGCAAAACACAATCACCTGTGGGCAGTTGCGTGACTAAACAGGCGTTCACGCACACCTTCAGCAACGCGTGTTCGCTCTAGCAGGAACCAGTTATGCTTAATTGCTAGAATTACAAACGAAATGTTTGTATAATGCAACTGATTCGTCATTTAATATAGCAAATATTCGGAAATGAGTAATCAGCTGGATACAGTCTTGTTACTGCTTTTGTTTGTGTTTTTGTGCATTGACAATTTGTTATTTACACAAATGTACGATCTGTTGAATTATATATATATATATATATATATATATATATATATATATATATATATATATATATATGTGTGTGTGTGTGTGTGTGTGTGTGTGTGTGTGTGTTCTTTAAACACTCGTCAATTGTAAGCACAACTGTGAACGTGCTTCTATTTTAACGTTCCGCCAATTTTGTTGTTTATGTCCTTATGCTCTTTTTTCTATTTTTCGGCCGCTCACTATTGTCTAGTTGGTTTTAGGGGTTCTTCCGGTGTTATGTCACTTTTTGAAATTCACTTAGTATTTGTAAGCTGATCTAGGTATTGTCCAGTATGTTTGCCCTCCTTTGTATGTCTCTCTGTCTAAATACCTGAGTATCCACTACTCAAATTTTGTTCTCGTTTGTCTATTAGTATAGTTTTTTAGGCCTTTGTTATCTGCATAAACCGTCGGTAGTACAGCTTCCAATCATCTCTTCCGATCCGAATATCTATATATCTGTCCGTCTATCGATCTATAGACTAAATAATTATCTGTCTAGCTATCGAAAAAGCTATTTTGAATGCTAAAGGTTCACGTTACCTGCTTATCTGAATTTAGCTCTGTTGGAGTTAACAATAAGCCTATTCAGTATAGGCTGTTTGGTTGTGCTAATTCCTTGTTCTGATCATTCTACTATTCATCAATTCACGTTCTATTCCTTACCCTTATTTGGTTGTCTGATTTTTTGCTTACTAATAATGTTAAATTTATATATATATATAAATATATATATATATATATATATATATATATATATATATATATATATATTGTTCGTAATTTTCTGTCACTATCTCTCTCC
This sequence comes from Eudiplozoon nipponicum, assembly GCA_029291075.1. Lineage (NCBI taxonomy): Eukaryota > Metazoa > Platyhelminthes > Monogenea > Mazocraeidea > Diplozoidae > Eudiplozoon > Eudiplozoon nipponicum. The sequence goes on along the minus strand of JAQBSW010003411.1, from coordinate 34,834 downwards.
CGGTTACTTCATTTAAAACTGTATGTTGCTTTTTTTAAAACTATACACAGGTTTTCCCATTTTTTTCTTTCATAGCTATTGGTCATTTATATAAAAGTTTTTGTTTTACGCAAACCTTTTTGTACTGTTTTATAAAATTTGTTTTGTTTAGTCGGTGTTTTAGGTGAAATTTAGCTGTGTTTCTGGCTGTTATTCGAATCAAACTTGAGTGTTTTGCTGACTTTTCTGAACGAGACTGGATTTCGTACCTCCAAAAGATTTAACATTCGATGGTGATTTTAAAAACCATGCGGTATTACCGGTTTTTCAGCTTTTGTATTACACATCCAATGAAATATGTAAATTAGGCTCAATTGTGTTATTGGAACTTCTTTATTTACTATTTGTGATTTGAATAGAACTGCTAGAATATGATTGACCTTCTTTAATCTTTGGCTTGTTGACATTCTAATTAATGCCACTGGATTATTAGAGGTCCCCTTTTTTATGATATATATATATATATATATATATATATATATATATATATATATATATATATATATATATATATATATATATATATATATATATATATATCAAAATTGTAAGTTAGGTTTGTGAGAACGTGCACACTAGAACTTGTGTAATCCCGGTAATCGATTGCGGTTGTGTTTTAAATCGTAGGTATCCTTTTTGAATTTGTCTTACTAATTGATTTGGTGATTATTTTTGGAGTTTTCATTTCGTGAACTGGGTTATTTTGTAAGCAAAATAACAATTGACAGCGCAATTTTGTGACTATTTTTTTGTTATTGTTTTTATGACTGTTTTTGCCATGTTTTGATAAATTCAAATGTCCTCCAGAAATCAAAGCATAAGATTTGTTTCACGTGCGCGGAGTATGAAAGGAAAGCCAGGACTGTGACTTAGGTGGGCCTAATTTAATTTGCTCTCTCCGTCTCGAAGTTTTTCTTTTTCCAAAGTTAAGGTATCATGTTGTGCCTAGCTTGTCAGTCCGGTCAATTAATCTTTGCCTCGTCTCCGTGAAATTTCAACTTTTGGTGACATTATTAGATATGGTTAGGATTATATTGCTTTTGCAAAACACGATTTTTTTTCAACCACAAAGTTAGCGATTAATTAAACCAAGGTTGTGGTCTTAATATATACACCTGGCTCGTTATGTACCTACATTTTTCAGTGCAGGCTAAGACTTGTGTACTGTAGAAAAGGCAATTCATGCAGTAGACCGGTTTCATCACGTACTGGCCAGAACTTGTCGCGGACAGAGCTCGCACCTGAACACGTCTGCATCGGAATCTCTTGCTCTAATCATTGAGCTTTCCTGCCGCACACTAAACGCATTGTTCAATTATATATAATAACCAATGTTTCTTAATTTGCAGCTCCTTTAGGTTGAGCCATTACGGCGTCTACGTAAACCTAACTCTCCGACTAACTCCCGAATCTGTCATTATAAAACTGACACTAAGCTACCTGGGGAAGTGATATGAATAGAAATATTTAATTAATTTAACGAACGTTGGTTACGCGAGTGTTGGTAACAGTTATTAAATCAAAGTTGCAATCTTTTTGTAAAAACCAATCCAATTATATGCATAAATTTCCCAATAAGGGCGAAACCGGTCTACTCTACACTTAATCACTCTTAGTTTATACTGACAAAATGTAAGTAATTAATGGGTCAGGTGCTTATATCAAGATCGCAACCTTGATTATAATAATTCTGGTTGAGTTACCTTTTCTACATTACACTGACAAATGTGTGTACATTATGCGGTAGGTGTTTATATCAAGATTGCAAACTTGGTTTAATTTATTATTATTATGTTCATTTAATAAATAAAGTTGACAATTAGACAGGCTACTGACGATATGGTCACGATAAAACGTCATTGCTAATCAGCCTGTCTGATTCCATTATGGTTTAATTTTTGCAGAAGTACTGCGTTTTGTTTGCCGATATATTTTTGGATAAAGCTGTTTTTCAGCAATTGATCAGACAGCCACTGATCTCTCACTTTTAGACACACGTTTCGTGAGCACACCAAATGCGTGCCGGCGGATTTCATCCACCATGTAATTGTTTGGTACCTGAATTACGGTGCAAAGTCCGTAAGCACATGTGATCATTTCAAAGTATTTGTGAACGATATTGCGTGTTAATAACATTTTTTGCTTTTTCCTGTCGATTAAAATTTGCACTACCGATTCTAAGAGCAAATCTCGATTACTCATCAATTTTAAAAGTTTACAAATGTTTGGAACCCGAGAGACAAACAATGTTAGTCAGTTTGTTCTTCTGTATTTTGTCTTTCTGATCGTGAGAAATCATGTATAAAACATAATTGTTTGATTTTCATGTTGACAATAAACAGTTGGAGTAATAGTATTAATAATGATTTTTTTATTGTATTGCTTCGTAGAATGATGCCAATTATAAAATTGTATGTATATATATATATATATATATATATATATATATATATATATATATATATATATATATATATATATATATATAGCGTTTTGTTCTTGCTATTAATCAACTAACGTGATGTACGCTCGATGTCCAATAAGCGAATGTGATGAAAATGTCCTAAAATTGCTTGGGCAAATGTGATGTGAGATAACTTTTTGTTTTAGAAAAGAACATGATTTTTTTTGCTGATATTTTCCCACTGATACTATGCTGATTACGAAGTTCGTATTTCATTCTAAATGTCTTCTTTTGAAACTGATTTTTGCATTCAGTTTGAATACATCGTCCCGGCGGTTATTGTTTTGTTTTGTTTTTTGTTATTATAATTAAGGTTGCGGTTTTGATATAAGCACCTGACTCATTAATTACTTACACATGCCAGTATAAACTCATTACGTACTGGTTATAATTTGCCGCGGACAGGGCTCGAACCTGGGCACGTCTGCTTCGGTTCGAGCGCTGTCCGCGTTAAATTTTGGCCAGCACGTGATGAGTTCCCAATAAGGACGAAACCGGTCTACTGGATGAATTGCCTTTTCTACACTATAAAATTATTAGTTTATACTGACATATGTAAATAATTAATTAATGTGTCAGGTGCTTATATCAAGATCGCAACTTTGATTATAATAATTGTTATCACAGCCCGCGTAACCAATGTTTGTTTAATTGCTTTTTGTTGTTGTTGCTAAGGCTGGTTTTCTAAATTAATTCAACCACACTGACTCTATTTGTGCTCCCTCCCCCGAACCTACAGCCTTTCAAATAGACTTTGAACAGTTGAACATTTGTATTTATACATTCAAACCCGTGTCTAGACCTGAATTTTGACCCGCTCACCCGACTAGCCTTTTCCCATCCTTGCATCTTCAACTATGAACATTTTACCGGTATGTTATTTGTTTTTGTCGTTCGACACCGGTTTATGTTTTTATGAGTTATTGACAAAAGAATTTTATATTGATAATTTTGCATATATATATATATATATATATATATATATATATATATATATTCGTTTGTACTGATATTTAGGTTTTATTGTCATTCTGTATTGATTTTTGCCTTCGTCGAACACAAAGTGGTTTTGCTTGGCCTTTTTTGTTTCGGTTATTTTGTTTAAAAATATTTATTTCTGCATCCCATGCATGTATCAATTGCGTTTCAACTATCCTGTTGGATTACGTCATCGCTATTGATTTATTTGATTTCTAGGTACTATTACAAGGCCGCGTGTGCTGAGACATCATTTTCTCTTTCATTCTATTGGAATGTTTACGAAACTGGAGTAAAACGTTTGCTCATACATTGATGACATATGCACATGCTAAACGGCGAGATTGTTGGCTTCAGAATTGGTAGCCTCGTACAGAACTTCTGGCGGCTCCAGTTCTTGCATACAGTGCTCATTTGTGCGTTTGTTTTAGCATCTGGTGCAGTGACAGATTGCATGTTGTATGAGTTAATTTGAGAAAGAGAGAGAAAGAGAGCTAGGTACAGCTCATAGCTTTCTTGCCGTGAAAAAGTTGTCACCTTTATGCACGAAAGGCATATCCCGAATCAAATTGTACATTTTTCGGACAAGAGTTTCTCTATTTTAGCAAGTCTGCCGAACAAGTTTGTTCGATTTTGCCGGTCTTGTCATCTGGACTTTATGCTTCATTTTATTTATTGCTTGATTTAATTCTACCGGTTTGAAGCTTTTCATCAGGGTAATGTTAATTATGAATTCACTACAGCAGTAAACATTAAACAAGACATGAATCGCATTTTACATTGAGAAATATTTAGCCACCTGAGGAATGACTTTTATTCTAAGAAAGTGTAACAGCCCAGATTAATTCGCCTATATATTGCCTGATTGAAATTCAAATTTCATTGCGCGGTACCAATTCAAATAAGCGAATTTGCCGACCCAGATAAGGGTCACCCACAGTTAATGTCTCTCTTTACTTATGAAATTAACATTTCATTACGCGGTACCAATTCAAATAAGCGTATTTGCCGACCTGGATAAGAGTCACCCACAGTTAATGTCTCTCTTTACTTATGAAATTAAAATTTCATTATGCGGTACCAATTCAAATAAGCGAATTTGCCAACCCAGATAAGAGTCACCCACAGTAAATGTCTCTCTTTATCTACGGCTTGATTACTATTTTCTAAATGTCGTGCGACTTCGCTTGTTTTAATTGGTACCGCGTAATGAAATTTGAATTTCATTTTGGCAATATGCCTGAGTCGTTACAAATTTTAAAGTGGTTATTTTTCTCGAATTCCTATTTTGAGTGAAACGTCTGGTTATCTATAAAGTAAATCTAGGATAACAATGATAATATCAAAATTTTATCGGAAAAGATTTCTAATGCGTAAACATGAAAAGAAGTGTACACAACATGCATATGTACTTGTGAATAAACAAAATTGTGCTGTACAATAAATTTTTAAAGGAAGTAGTGCTTGATTGCTGTATTTGTCGCTGTGGATTGTAAATCTAGTTGTCCACAGGGCTTTGGTCAATTCGACAATTTGTTAATGTAAGAAAAAGTAACATTAGCTACACAATCAATAACTGCTTCGCCTATTGTCATGCAAAAGCCTGTGGATGGTCACATGAGTTGGGCGTCCATACAAATAAAAATTGCTTCTAATTTATTCTTTGAAGCATACCTTGTTTACTAGATTTATGGAGCTTTCAAATCGGATATTCTTGTACTGTGATGTTAATTACGCGCATGCCAATCTGTGATTGATTTTAAAAACTGTTTTTTTTGCCATACGAAGTTAACTTTGCTTTGAAGCTCTTTCTTGAATGCTCCTAGAAACTTGCACATTTAAAAAGAGCGCTTACAGTTTATCATGTGATAACTACATTGATGTATTAAAGATCTATTTCTATGTTTTACTGCGTTTCACTTTGATAACATTTGTTTTTCTTACTTGATACATAAATGAAAGAAAGCTTATTGTCGTTAGATGGGCCGATCCATTTTTTTATTTTATTATCAACGCAAATCGCTCTTTCCAGTTATACTATTTACGGGTTTCCGTTTGATATATTGTTATGCGAATGTGTGTTTATATTTATACTTTTATTGCTTTTTATTGGTAACACTACTTTGTTTTTTGATTGTCAAATATTAGATGTTTGTGGACTTCGTGTTTGAGGCTCCATTTCATGCTTCCTGACATCTTCGTTGTTTGTAGAATCGGTCAAACGCTTCCCTACCACTTAGAAGTGGCGAACGTTTGCTGTACATTGTGTTTTTGTCGTCTATGCTTTTGAGAAGCGCCGTTCTCGATTTTGAAGACCATACAAGTGCAGCTCAGATTTATACGGTAGTTATGTTCACGTTGCCTAGTGTACAGACTGCAGCTTGCTGAACATCTTGATAAGCTTCCACTAAACAATCAATGAGCAGGATGTATTTACCGCCTGCCGAACAGTATGCGTTCGTCTATGCCTAGTTTCATTTCTTCATAAAATGCTGTCTTTGTCAATAGCTAGACTGCTCGCTGTTGACTTTGTTCTTCTAAAAAGTTAATTTTGACAGTTCTAACAGAGTTGATGCGTGTATTACCTGGCCTGCGTCAGTCAAAACGCAGGCCAGGTAAGTTGAAATAATCCAGTATCGCAAAAACACTTTTCATTTATCTTTCTTTCATTTCTAACTTGCACATCATGTTCATTTCAATGTAGTCTGTTCTTTCTTTTATCTTCCTACCGGCATTGTTTCATTTTTGGCAATTTTTCAAATGCTCCGAGCGCTTATTTTAATCTCCATCATGAGTTATGGCATCCAATGTTACTATTTTTATGGATTGTGTAGGTAAATTTTTTACTATACCACTGACGTCATTTTGTGCGTGGTGCCAATGTTTTTTTCAGGCGCATCAACTCGAGTATTGCAAAAAAAATGTCAGGCACACACGTGAAACAGAGATAGGCATCAGTGTTAGATCGTTTACAAAGCCGCACACCAATGTAACGCCCTAGCAAAAGCACGAGATTCTCGATACAGTTTGACGCAGATAGGTACATTAAATGACAGTAGCAGTTTTAATATGTTTTATGCAAAAGCATAAACAGTGTGTGTCATTAAAATAAGGAGAAAAATTGTATCACCGTCTTCACCAGCATTGTCATCATCATCATCATCATTGTAACGGGAGGTATATGTTGAATGCAGTGATCATCAGGAGTAAATAGTCAGTCGGTACAGATTTTTAACACAAAAAAAGTACAACATCATGTATAGCAGATGCGATATCTTTAAAAAAACAACGTAATTGATCGTGAATAGTAGGGATTTAGATATAAATTTCCCAACTAACGCGAACAAAAGAAGCAACAGTTGTAGAAAAACACGGCGCATTTCCTGACGGCAGGCACAAATCTTATCGAGTTATGCTCCTCTCCTGGTAGCTGGGACGCCCATTGGATCCCGGATCCATAATAAAATAACTCGCGTATCCGTAAATGTTTCCACTAGATGATAGGTGAATGACATGCCACGTTCTCGACTCTAATTGATGATGCTGTCACCTCACTGACGCGTCGAGCAAACGCATCGCCTATTCCGGATGCAATTCCTTGAAATATACTCGTAAAGGTGGTTGGCTGAAACCAACATCGGCTAGACAGTGTAAAGTTGTGAAATTGCTCTTTCAATCTATGTAACTCGTGGCCGTGAAATTAAAAAAAAATTATGCCACGCTGTTGGCGCCTCCAGGTTCCTTGTTGTTTTATTGTCCTGATTTTGGAACTTTCAACGATCGTATGCCTATCTAACATTGATCGCTGTATTAATCAGGTTATTTTCATAACGATGGCAATGATGGTCACGATGTAGACAAGGACGGTGGTATCATTGTTATCTCCTTGGTTATGGCACGCATGGTTGCCGCTCTCGCGTAACAAAATCGATACAGTGTGGTCTACCTGAAGCCAGATGTTGCCAAATTCGCCAGCTACACGTAACTAATTGCACACAAATTCTTCGATTTCTTCGCCTTGCGTGATGGGGCCACGTTGGCGATATGCCTCGTGTGCCGTCTAGTACTGGTGCCTAACTTAATAGCGCCTTCATCAGGCGTTTGCTTCGAATATTCTAGCTGTCAGTGACTATTTCTCTAATCATCCAAACGTCTGTTCAGTTATTAGTTCATCTATTCATGTAATTCACTTTCATTCTGTTCAACGTGTTGAGTTCTACTCAACTGTTTAGTAAAACGCCAATTAGACTTTTGAAAACTTTAGTGTAATAAACGTCTGGTTGACCTTGTTCATCTGTCTGATATACTACTGCATCATTAAATTGTTAAAGACGACACACGCTTTTATGTGTTTCTTTTGTTTTTGTCGATGTTTTTGTGTCTTTTTTTGTTGTTTTCATTACTGTTTATTGCCGTGTCTTGGCTTAACGCGCTTGTCTACTCTACATTGGAGTTTGCGATTTACGTTCGAATTCAACTTTATCTTGTTTAATGCCTAATGTACGTCTGCTTTCTGTCTGCGGTAGATGTTAGTTGTTGCCCGTGTTACACCTGCTCAGATGTTTGTCGACTGTTCTTATTTGTTTATCATTCTAGAAAAGGCGAATTTTTTGGCTAGTTATTTAAACACATCGAATTCGGCTGGGTACTCGCTTCTTGGACAAGATCCGTTCTTCCTTGAGTAATAGCTCGCCGGTTAGCGGCGGTTTTTTATTCTATATAGGATATAGGCGTACGACAACCATCCTCCACTAACCTAAGCCTTGGATGCCACACATTCGGCTGGCCTGATGTTCTAGTTGCTCGAAGTGTCTAATTACCTACGACCACCCAGTCAAGTAATGCATTAACTTTTGTTTATACGAGGCCGGCTCTGTCTGGTAGCACGTTAGTTAGTATAAGTCCAAGCGGGCGTGCCGAAACCAGAACGTCCGAGAGGGGTAAATCTGTATGAGCATGCGTTTCGTGCTCTGTGGTTATGCCTCAATAGAAGCAGGTACTTCCCTTCTTATTCTTTACGCTAGCTCTCTCGTTGCTAATTGTACTTTTATTTTGCTCTAATGCGCATACTTACCTAGTTTATATTTTGCTGGTCGCCTTTTATGTTCAGCCGAGCGAGTAGATTTTGGGTGCAATTTTTAAAAACACGTCTGCTTCCCCATTTTTCTGTGAAATGCGTACTAGCTTTCTGCCACGAAATCCTATCTGTCTATCAATTGCATCAATTGTGCAATCTTATTTTTGGCCTTATCAGACTATGAGCATCAAGAGGTGTGTCTGTGTGTGTGTGTTTTGGTGTGTTTGTTGGTGCTGACGTTAGTTCTAATTAATTTTATAACATTATTTTGGCTATTCACTCGTTGTAGTATTACAAATCCATTCTTTTTATTCGATGTCTTTAGCTCTGTCGATACTTATGTTAGTAATTTTCTTTTGCAATTTTTCTTTGTCATCATCGTCGTTTATTTCGCTGATATTTCGACGCCAATTGTCGTCTGTATCTCTTCTAAAGCCACAATTCCTAACAATTGTAGGAAAGGAAAATCGCTTGAATATAACAATATATATATATATATATATATATATATATATATATATATATATATATATTAGACAAATGAAGCAATCTCGTTAAGACCGATCTGTTGATGTTTCTTTTCATTAATTTCTATTGAAATTTCTGCTACCTACGGATAATTGAGAATAAAATGAACCAGTCTGAACGAGATGGCTGTGATTGCTTAATAACTTTGAGCTGTTCGTGTTACCGTGAATACATTAAATGTGGTCTTGGGAAATATACAGAGAAATTTTACCACTAAAACGTCTAAAGTGAAGGGAATCAGAGAAATTTCATATGGCCTTCGTTGCATAGATCACATTTGTCAATTCAAAATAAGGCGAATTAGAACCGTATGTCTCCCATGTTTCAAACTGTCGTTTCCCGTGTTCTTGTCTGTGTGCATCTGGTAGATTTTGGTTGGTCTGCTTATTCAGTAGATCCTCGTTGTGTGGTTGCTTGTACTAGACTCGATACGTCTTTATGGACTAAATACTGAATCGAATATATATATATATATATATATATATATGTATATATATATGTGTGTGTGTGTGTGTATAATTTCCATTGCCTTCAAATATTCCCAGTATATTTCTTATTATGAAGAAATTAATGGCAATTTATCTCGAGACTAACAAATAGCACTTTGCAATCTTTTACTTTATATACATCCTGGGATTTCATTAGATTATGTGGATGGCAACTAACCTGACTAGGCTTTACTTCTATTTCTTACTAATTAGCCCATTCAAGAAATACAAGTAAAACCGTGTCAGACTAGTTGCCACTTACATAATCAATTTAAAATCTATGATATACATATAAATGATAGATTGTAAAGTGATGTTTCGCAGAACTTGAATTCTGTACACTGCTTGTACGGAAGTGACTGCTTGAGCTGTTTTGTTGGAAGTAGGTTAAAGGTGCGATTATGTGGTGATGACATTATATCAGTATCTGTCACTCGTGCTCATTACTACTAGTATTGGAACAACAGACTGGTATAATTACCTTTGACAATAGTGTTTGTCCTTTAACTACAGTCTTCACTGCTTAGTTATCTTAATTATCCTCATACATTAAGTAGATATGTTTTTATCCGTCTAGACATTTAGTGAGCAAATTAGCCATGGAGAACTGAAGTGCAGTTATTTATTAGGCATTGCGTGTCTAAGTCAAAGATGAAAATTTGTGTAATTTTCCATGCGGTATGCCTTTTTAATCTGGAACTTATGTTAACCTGGTTCCTATATTGCTTTAACACGCATTGGCCTCGGATCAACGTATTTGCCAACTATATAGTAGGTTCAAGGTATACTTTCGGCTTCTAATTATAACTCGCCAACAAACACGAGACCAACACGCAAATTGGGTTGCACCATTGATTCATGCCAACTTGTTTCTTTATTAACTACTTTGTTGCCATGTTTGCATGTCTTATGCACACCTGAGTATATGTTACGTCTTCTCAACCAAAATTGTATGGATTAGAGTACATTTCTGAATAATCTGACAGGTGTGCATTTAGATGTGCTCTACAAATATTCTGGAGGTGCAATTTTGACATACTATTCTGCATAGTGCTGTATTCATTAATTTCATCTCTTATTATTCATTTCAACTGGTCATTAGTAGACCCTATTTAAAGTTTAGCCCATCTTCATATTCTTGCGTGTGTGTGTGTGTGTCTTCTTAGATGTCTGGATCTATAGATTTTCGAATTCTGTTAGTGAGTTATTATGTATTCTATTGGTAACCAAGTTGTTTTTGATATCTCACAGCTTTAATATGCTGAATTAGTGTTTGCTTCACCATGTTACTTCGGTGACGAAGAGGCTATGGCTAGGTCAATGTTCTTCTCGCCTCTGTGTGCCTGCAAAGAGGCGCATTCGAAGTGGCATAACTCAGAAGGCCAGAGTAGACATTGTTGGTGATATTTCATAGATGACGTTTTTTTTACTATTATTATCACGAATAATGAAAGCTAACAACAGCCTTTTTTTTTGCTTCTTCCTCTTTTTTTGTCTTTGGTTCTGTGTCTTACAGAGACGCTAGCGTGTCTGTATTGGCTTAGTCACGTGGATCTTTGAAACATTAATGGACAACTACGAAGTATTTCATCTTTATGCAGCACTGAAGAAGCGGCATTATCACTATCATCGACATCGTAATCATTACCATAATCATCATCAACAACAAAACTATCATTATTTTCATCAACAGCAACATTATCATCATTACCACGACCATCATCATCAACAACATCACCATAATCATAACCATCATCATTACCACCACCATAATTATCATCGTCGTCATCTGAATCATTATCAACATCGTCGTAATTATCTTCATCATCATCATCATCATCAACAACAACATCCTAATCATAATCATTTTCATTATCGTGAACACCATCATCAGCAACAAGAACATCATAATAATCATCATCATTATCATGGCCATTAACATCAGCGTTACCATCATCAACATCATCATGATCATAATCGTCAACATCATGTTATATTAGTACGGCATGGATAACACAATTTCGACATGAGTTTTGGTTACCATTAAAAGCATACCTTATATCGGCTAATAAATTCTAATTGGCAACACTGGACTTCATAGGCGTAGTTTTGTGTTTGCCATTAGCAATTTTTAGCGCTTATTTATCCTGGAGAATTAGCTGTATGGTATAGGTTCGTCTTTCACGATGGCGTCTACGTCAAAATGCCAGTTCTCAGTTGTAACTGTTGTAGTGGTAAGACATCGAATTGTGCTTATTGGTAATTTTTTTTACATAATTAAACGAACATTTGTCAGTATAAACTAAGTATTGTATAGTGTTGAAAAGGCAATTCATCCAGTAGACCGGTTTCGTCCTCATTGGGAACTCGTCACGTACTGCCCAGTATTTGCCGCGGACAGGGCTCCAACCTGGGCACGTCTGCTTCGGAATGTGGTGCTCTAACCACTGAGCCACCCTGCCGCACACTACACACAATTTTCAGTTATATACTAAGTAATGTTTCTTGTTTAGTCTTCCCTTTAGGAACAGCCTATATAGCATGAATTTAGCCCTAAAATTCCAACTAACCATCTCCAATCTGTCATTATAGAACAGATACCACGTTACATGGGGAAGTGGTATTGGCATGAACATTTATATAATTAAATCAATATTGGTTTCGTGGGCGATGATAACAATTACTTTTTAATTAAATTTTCGAACTTCATATAGACACCTGACACATTATGCACATACCTTTGCCAGTATAAACTAAGTATTGTATAATGTGGAAAAGGCAATTTATCAAGTAGACCTGTTTCATCTTATTTAGAACTCATTACATACTGGCCAGAATTTGCCGTGATGAGTTCCCAATAAGGCTGAAACCGGTCTACTGGATGAATTTCACTTTCAACACTACGCCGTTCTTAGTTTATATTGATAAATGTATGTACTTAATGGAACAGGTGTTCATATCAAGATTGCAACCTTGATTATAATAACCGTTATCAACTTTCATGATCATCATAAGTGTACGCCGCCAAACTGACCAGTGGAGATCAAACTTCAGTGCATATACAAGGAAAGCATAATTTGAATAAATGACACAATTTATGCAAGACTACTTGAGATGACAGACGCATATCGAATTTTATAAGTAATACTACACTAACAATTGTATAGTATAGCATAATACAAACTGAGAAAGAGGTCTTTTGTAACGTGGATATCTGTCCTCTCCACTGGATTCTCTTTTCCGCTTGATGCCCTCATATTTCCGTTCATATAAATTTCTGTAGGCTAATAAGTGTGAACTATGGCGTGGCAATTGCATTGCGGCTGGCGGTAGTTTTGTCATGTTGTTCGACGACTGGTTAAATACAATGGGATTGGTGTTTACTTCAAGCTCGCAAACTTGATTTAAAGAATTGTTACCACCCCCCGCGCAATCAATTATTGTTAAATTGTATTGCTTATATATGTATATATATATATATATATATATATATATATGTATATATATATATATATATATATGTGTGTGTGTGTGGCGAAAGCTGCAAACATTTAATGTTCGTGACTGCATAGAAATTGTATAGCCGACATTTCCAGTCAAGTTCAATGTATGCGAGACTGCTAGAGGTAAGAGCCACATATCTAAATTTGATTTCCATATACATTCAATGCGGTTTGATCCTCGCTAGTCAGTTTGCCGTCGTACTCTGAGGATGATCAATTATTGTTTAATTGTCATTCTTCGATGATGATCATGGAAGATCGAAACGCGTCAGTTAGTGTGACTGGGTGGTTTTACCGTGTTGTATGACTGGTTACATAGAATGGGATTGGTGTTTTTATCAGGTTGAACGTCGACCCCGGAATTTCATATTACCAGTCCGGTCAATTCTAGTATGTAAGTGTAGTAGCCTCTTTATTGGATATTACCCTCGAAGCTCCTCCCGCCGAGGCAAATCTCGCAATTCGCAGTTTGACCTTCGTTGTGTGTAAATTTATTTATGCACGTATGTATGTGTGTATATGCTTTTTGTATGTTCACATGTGTATTTATGTATGTATGCATGAATGATGCATGCGTGTATGTGCGTATGAATGTATGAATTGCAGCCTTTGAGTTGCCCAATTTGGACAAATCGATGGTCTTGTACATGGCTTTCATTTGACTTGAGGAAGTCTGCCTCAATGCTCTAATTCATTATATATATATATATATATATATATGTATATATATATTGATAAGTAAATTTCAAGTCCAACATTCAATGTTTCATGACAAGGCAAGGACTGTTTCTATAATTTTTTCCATTAAATGTTAGAAATTATGGAATTTCTCGGTTCCGCCGGTCTATTTATTTAGGATCGGGGACGTGAAAATTGTGCTGTTTTATGTTTTGTATATTTAAAAATAGCCAACAAACCGGTATTGGAACAATTTTGCCCACTCAAATATGCGTGAACCTGTTTGGTTGTGATTCCAGTAAAACCGCATTGTCTAAACACCATTTTCAGTTCGGATGGATATTTTGTCACACTGCCTCTTGGGAGACCGCCATCCATTTAATAACAAAAATTTTTGTTGTGTTTTTGTATAATGAATTTTGAGTTACCTTCGCTGGTCACGAATTAGGAAAATAAATTGTCGTCTTTGCCTACTTTAGGAATTTTCTCATTAGACGAAATGCAACTGAACAAGTAATGTTGGATACACGGGAAGTTTTATGCATATGGTCGTATTTCCTAGTGTTGGTTAATTTTGTACACAAAACTTTATGAGCTCTTCCGGAAGATAGTAGGTCAATTTTAATTTTAGTAGTGCATGCGCCTTTGAACTTTGAGAACACGGCTTTTTTTACCTTTCACTGAGTGGCAAATACGTCTGCAACGGCAGTCTGCAACAGAAAGAAAATGGCAACATTACAGAATATCGATCATTCCACAATACTGAACAGTAACGCCTTAAATTAGTAGACAGTTCATAATTTGTCAAGTGAACACACAAATGTGTGGATACAAAATTTAGACGAAACCGGCCATTGTATTACCCAATGCAAAATGCACGTTTTACGTGGTTTAACCATAATATTACATGATGAATGTGTTTTAAGCTAACGTACTTCGCTGAATTTTAATGTGCTTTTTTTGGGACGATTTACACAAAACCTTTATATATATATATATATATATATATATATATATATATATATATATATTTGAAATCTAATCAAATAATCAAATCAATATAATTTCCCGAAGTGATGTATGTTGTATAATTTATGATCGGGTGTGGTTAGTCAAAACCTCAGGTATTAAAAAATTTCAAATAAGTTCCGCCCGAAGGGAAGACTAACCAGAAAATTTAAGTTGGCTTATGACTTCAAATTTCATGTGGTATGCGACATGGTTGACACAATGGATAAAGACACAGACGCCGGAGCAAATGTGCCCAGGGTTGCAGCCCGTCAGCAGCAAATTCTGGACAATACCTGAAGAGTTCCCAATAAGGTCGAAACCCGTCTACTGGATGAATTGCCTTTGCTACCTTATGCAATATTGAGTTTATACTGACAATATATATATATATATATATATATATATATATAGTTTAAATCAAGCTCTTGATCTTGATATAATTATATAAATAAACTTGTAAGTCTAAACTTAGAATATTGGGAACACTTCACGCACTAATCAGAATTTGCCGCGGACAGGGCTCGAACCTGGGAATGTCGGCTTATATATATATATATATATATATATATATGTATAACTTGTAATGTATATATTGATTGCATATATGTTGTCGGTATAATGTAAATTTGTCATTGGGCTGCAAATAAAATTTATCAACTAGAAAGGTTTCGTCCTTATTTGGCTTTCAGCAGTAATTGCCGCCTCGAGGGTGCGACTATGTAATATTTCATTCCTTGTTTTGTATCTCTTTTCCTACGCCACCGGGACTTCACGTTGCATGCAATTTTCAGGCATACATTAACTCTAGACTAATCCTTTTGGGTATGGCTTTGGACCTAGTGTTCCAACTTGATGCGAACCGTTCTGTCACTAAGAGATGTGTACAATGTCATTTGAAGAAGTGCATAATGGTAGCCAACAGAAACCCTGACAACTAGTAGTGACTGTCTGATAAGATGAAAACTGGCCTACTTAATTAATTGCATTTGATAAGCTATTATGCTAAATTTAGTGTATAACAACAGAATATGCGATTATAATTGTATTCAATGTATATGTGCACTAGAGTTAATTATAAGTACGTAGAAATAAAAAAAATATGTATTTTCGTGTTTTGCTTGGGTTCCGTTTTATCTAATCTACTTCTACACTTGAACTAGACTTAAGCATGCTCAGACAAATCTATTTTCACGTGATCGCCTTTAATTCACGCCTGACAATTCATCATCCACTTATTTAAATAATGTTTGCTAATTGAAGTAAGCCACAATTATATGTTAATTAGTTGCATGGAGTAGCTGACATTCGTAATCAATATCAATGCAAACGAACTTACTCGGATCAAATGATTTATGTCTGATTTTAGAAATATTATACATTGTGCAAGTTGGAGCCCTGTTAGTCAGTTTTTCGTCGTGATCTAATGACAAATAAGGAACGAGAAATACATTAGAACGTGTTATTGACTGCAGTTATACTGTTTGGGTACAGGATAAAAAAATATTACTAGACGTCAACAGTAGGTCTTGCTGATTAGTAAAGAAGCAAGTCGAAGAATGATTTAGCCAAAATTCATCTAGCAAATGGAAAAATTTATACGAGGTTTCCAAACGTTTGTACAATTAAACAACCATTAATTTCACAGGTGAAGACAAAAATTCTTTAATTAAAGTTTGCTAACTTGAAATGAATACCAATCCAACAGTATCCGACAAGTCAGAGAGCATAGCAAAAACATTACGGACCACTGAAGGCAATTTTTTTAATGTTGTTGGGCGACTGGTCATATACAATTGGATTGGTGTTTACTTCAAGCTTGTAAACTTGATCTAAAGAATCATTAATTTTTGTTCAAAAAATCCCAATTCACATCAAACGGCTTTTGACGAATGCTTTACAGCGAGGAATGAAAAGGAGGTACGTGTTGCGGAAGCGGCCAGTTGCAACATGCCCTGTCAAAAGTTGAAAGGGCAAAAAACGTTCAAATTTCTGAAATTTAATATATATTGATGGATTTGTTGTGTGTTTTTTTGCGCGTGTTTATTTAGTTTCTTGTTTTTTATACGATGCATGCTTGTAGTTAATTGTAATACACCTCGATTTCCACACTAACTTTATAAAATATCAGATATTTCAGTTAAGTTGTGAACTAGGGTAAATTGCCTTTTGTATCTCTGCTGTATAAGTTTTTAATAAATAAGTTTTGAAATATTTATTTAAGTATACAAATTAGTTTTCAATTTTCATAACTAATTGTCAAAAGTGGCTGAAAAATATTGAAATTTATTTCAAGCCCGAGAATGTGATCCATATAATTGCTATCACCTCCCGAGCATTCAATAGTTGCTTGCTTGCGGCATTGCGAAACTCTTCTTCCGAAGGCAAGAGTATTTACCATTCGCTTCGTCGTGAATAATAAAATTTGTCGAATATTTAAAAAAACATTATTTTTATTAGTAATATTATCTTCATGCCTATGATTACAACTATTTTTTTTTGTTGATTTTATCACCAGTTTCAGTTGTGTCCGTGAACAAAAGGCTCGCGAGATTAAATAATGTTTTCAGTCCTGGCTGGTAAAGCGAAATCGCGCCCGAGAGATTATGCCGTTATATAACGGATGACGCCTTTAAAACTTAGATCCTCTGAAGTTTGCCATTTCGAAAACGACCGTAGTCCCTGGGCTAGTTTGAAAGTTGTTCCACAACTTTTTAAAAATCATAGTAATTAATGTATGATAGTTTGGTATTCTGGTCGATGCATGTTCTGTGACTTCTGAGCCAGGTGAAAAAATGGTGTATCCAATCAGTAGGCTCGTCTATAATCTAGCCGTTTGCATATTGTGCATAGCCAAAACAATAATAGGTCAGCTACAATCAACAAAAAACAAATTAAAATTAAAACAATTTGCGCTTCCAGCCTCTACTGACACGTTCATTCTAGCGAAAACTGGTGTTCTTAGTGCTGTTTATCGTTCCGACGGCGTAATGACAAGAGTTTACAGGGTGGTGGTAAAATTTCTTTAAATCAAATTTGGGAACTTGGAGTAAACACCAATTACATTGTATGTAAGCAGTCCCCGAAGAGCAATATATATGCATTGCGGTTTGATCCTCGCTAATCAGTTTGCCGTCGTACTCTGATGATGATCATGGAAGGTCGAAACGCGTCAGTACGTGTGACTGACAGCAATTTTTCTATGTTTTTCCACGGCTGGGTGAATACACTGGGATTGATGCTTATTTTAAGCTAGCACAATTGATTCAAATAAATTATTATTATTATTATTATTATTATTATTATTATTACTACTATTGTGTATTATTATTTTTATTATTAATATTATTATCATCCTCACAGTCGCATTTACTGACTGTTTAATTGTATTGCTTATATATGCTTGAGGAAAGCTGAAAACAGTTAATGCTCATGACTGTATAGAAATTGTGCGGCCAACATTTGCAGTCAAGTACTTCGTATGCGTGACTACTAGAGGTCAGAGACGCATATCTGATTTTGCTTTCCATATACAGGTATTGCGGTGTGATCCTCGCTAGTCAGCTTACCGTTGCACTCTGATGATGATCAGAGAAAGTCGAAACACGTCAGTATGTTTGACTGACGGTAGTTTTGCTGTGGTTTTCAACGACTGGTTAAATACAATGGGATTGGTGGTTGCTTCAAGTCAACTAGCGAGTTATTTGTTAATTGTCTTCGTGAAAGTTATGGCTACTCCAGGGAAGTGGCGCAATGTTGCGAACTGTATTCTAGTAGATGGCTTTCTTTTACATTAATATTGCATGATTTATGTCATTTTGAAAACAACTGCATTGAGCCAGTTGATTTTGTCAGTCTATTGCTGGGTATTGAGCTGAAAATTGTGTAAACATTACCAAAAAAGTGTAAATCAGTTAAAGTCTCACGATGGAGATGAGCCTGTCCTGGCTAGGGCGGAAAAACAATAAATAAATATTTAACCGTGGTCTGGTAGATGGTTGCTCATTCCAGCTGGGATTCTTTGATTTATCATAGGGTCGCATTCATTCGATTGGTTGTATGAGTCATTTGCTTACTAATCAGCATATTGCCACAAGCAGGCTCTTTTTAACTTGACAAAACTGTACATTACGATTCGCCGAACCTAGATAACATAGTGTGAGGCTCTGCTAGGCATTATCTGTTGTAGGAATAGCGCCAATTCAGGTAAAAACTGGTATATTCAATGAAAGATGAATGCATGCTATTGTTCCAATGATTTACGGATAACTAATTTGTTTTTTATTTAGCGTGTCGCTTGTTACAGCATTACTGGTGGGATCGCCAATAAAGTCTAGGTGATGTACCCACGTTCGATACTAGAGTCTTGTACCAACGCTCTGATGCACAGTTTAGGTTTAACAACCTTGCTTCGCCTAACATGTGCTGCGGAATTTTGATAATTGCCACAATGGGTCTTAGTGATGACAATAGCTTGTTCTAACTACTTGGTGCGCCTTTGACAAGCCGACCCGTCTAGGCGAGCATGTTTCGAATGGTTTGGCTTGTTTATGGCGATGTTTGATGCTGTCGTTTTCAAAAGAATTCCTGAAAGCAGGCAGGCCCAGTTGTAAAATCTCCCCTATCAAGTTCACATTAATTCGTGGCCATTTTCTTTTAAAAAGTACTGATATGCTCAAACGTATGTTTTTATTTGGACACTAGATAAGAAAGTATGTGTGTGTGTGTTTAGTGTTTATTTGTGAGCTACATGTGTGTCACTTCTCATAAGAAAATGCGTTTATGTTCATGCTTGAGCCTTTGAGTTTAGAGACATTGTCTAACGTTAGAGCGCACAGACATATATGGGTAATATGCCTGAGATTTACTTGCTCGAGAGCCTAACACGCCCTAAAACCAGAATGTAAATGACAGGACGGTTGTTTTTTGTTTGGAAATCGGATCCTAGCAACGCGAACAAATCTACATATTCATACTAGATTGCATTAGGGAGAAATTTGCTAGGGCACACAATATTGCTATGACGACAAAAAAATGTTGCAGCATTTAGTTTAATCGATCCTGAAATTACGGCTTACAAACAGCATTAGTGCGTCATTACTATCAGATGAAACTTTAGTACATTGCATTCAAATGTAGGATGGCAACTATTCCTCTAATTAGAGTTACACTGTAAGTTATTAGATGAGAATGGCAAATAAGCGTAGAAAGAGCCATATTGGACCATTTAATAGCCTCATTTTAAAGATTAAGAATGATTATAATTAACAAGAATCTCTTCTTCATTTTCTACTTGCGAAGAGATACACCGTTCTATATAAAATTCCTTCTCTAGGTGATGCTTTTAACAATCCTAAATATAAGAAGCATTCTGAACGTGAGTTTATTTGAAAATGAAGAGAAATTGATCCTTGTTAAGGGGGCAAAACCTGAGGTTGAGAATGAGTCAATGTCTCAATTTAGGGCTGATCTGAATGCCAGAGAATTTCCTGCAGAAGCGCATGACTCAAAACACAGAAGCGTCTAAAGGATGCTATAGACTGCAGTCGAACCTTTGGAATTAATAATAAATAATGAATTATAATGCTAATTTGTTTCACGTGCAAACGCTTATATATAATAATGCGTAAGAAGGAAGGTGAGTCATGTAAAATGTCCTCGCAATTTGCCTCAGAAAAACGGTTACGCATGTTAGCAGGGAAGATGATTAACTCAACCAAAGTGACGGTAAACATTAAGTCTCGTGTATATGATACGAACATAAGAAACCGGACTCACATGTGCGAACAAAATATTGGCAAATAAGCCCAGTTTGCAGCCTATGTCCGTGTCGACCAGTTAATTCCTGTCTTTATCAGAATTTAGGCCCATTTTGTAATCCCCCGTGTAAAAAGGCCACAGTTTTGGTTCGGCAAATTCGAATCACCTCAACTTCGCGTTTCCCTCTAGGAATTAGTGAATCGCTAGCAGCAGCAGCAGCAGTCAAATTGGGGCTTCTAGTAGATTTTCCATATGCACAAATTAAACTGATAGTATTGGATAATTTACGTGTCAGACTTCAGAAATTATTTGCTGAACTATGCATTCCTCATTGGGCAGCTACGTGAGTATTGTTCTCCGAGCGAACGGTGGTCTCCAAGTAGCCACCGAGTCCACCACCTAACAAACATTGGTAAATGATTCTTTAAATCAAGTTTGCGAGCTTGAAGTAAGCACCAATCTCATTGTAACTAACCAGATCTCGACCAACAGCCTACTACCGTCAGTCACACCTACTGACGCGTTTTGACCTTCCATGATAATCATCAGAGTACGACGGAAAACTGACTAGCGATGATCAAATTGCAATCCGTATATAGGGATAGCAAATTTAGATATGCGGCTCTTACCTCTAGTAGGCTCACATACATTGCACTTGACTGGTAATGTCGGCTGCACAATTTTTATTTAGTCATGAACATTAAATTTTTGCAGCTATCGCCGTTTATATGGAGATAATACAATCATGCGGTAAATATTGCTGAATTCTGTCGATAAATTGCTTTTCTTACATCCAATATATGTGTTGATAGCCCCCCTCCGCCACACACGCATTTAATTGTTTATTAGGTGTTGCGAACCTAGTAACAAATTAATTCAGTTGTGACCGGATGGATAAACCAAAGGCAGCATGAACGGAAAGCATGATCTAATGCACATTCTTTTTGTGCTCACTGGCGACTCATCAGTAGGAGCCGGTATTATGCCCTTTAATCACTATATATATTTGGGCGAGGAAAGTGGGAAAATGAACGGTACAATCTGCTATACGAATGTGTAAACCTGTGTGAAAATTGGACAGTGCGCAACACCTAATACACCATTGCATATATACTGGTTCTGCACCACAAACATTATCTTACTGTCAGACATTTAATACAGCTTAATTACGAGTGTTACTTAAGGTAGCTCATTTTCCTTTGCCAGCAATAGAAGAGAAACTCCCGTTAATGTCGATTGTCTTACGTAGGCTGATCGACCAGGCTGTTAATTTCTTGACTAAGAGATCGTTAGAAATTAAACGCCTGTTTTAAATCAAATGGTGAATACACGTCTGCAATTGCGCAACATATCGTTGAACCTCACACTTATGTTGTCCAGGCGTTGTTATTTAAAATTATTGTTAAATGCAATAACAGAAAAGAATGAACTATATAGGAAGGCTAATGGGCAAAAAATCTGCAGCCGGATTTATGCAAGCAGAAACAGCATATTCAGGCATTGAAATTGAACTGGAGGTGATGCAAGCAATTGATTGGTTCTTTCCATACTTCGCACTCTCTCCACGTTTACATTTTCTGTTCTGCTTGGCCTTCCAATATATATACACAAAATATGTTTACTTGGAGATACTTGAAAAGAATATGAGAAAGAAACGGTTCTTATATCTGTAAATATTCATTTATTTTCACACATGGAAAAAGTATGCATTTATTATGGTTCGATCTCAGAAGAAAAAAAAAAAATATATATATATGCCATATATATATATATACTCTCTATATATATATATATAAGAAATATTATAATTACCCTTTCCATGGTAAAGTAATTTTATCAGATAAAGAACCGTTTCTCGCAATTATCTTACAAGTATCTACAAATGAACTGCTCTTTTATATAAATTGAAAGCCAAAAAAAGAAAGAAAATGTAAGCATGTAAGAAAACGTGAAATAAGAAACAACAAACAAATTGCACGTCACACTCAGATTTATAACTCAACTATTTGACCTTCTTCTGTTTACGTAGATAATTAGGTACACGGTGATTGTTGTTTCGCTAATTTCCACACTCTCTCCATTTTATTTTCTATCTTGTTGTGCTAATTTATATATAAAGAGATGTTCATTTGTATAAATTTGAAAAAAAAATGAGAAAGACGCGGTTCTTGTATCTGGTAAAATTTCTTTACATTTTTGCACATGAAAAGGGTACTATGAATATATATATATATATATATATATATATATATATATATATATATATATATATATATATTCTTTTGGAGATCGAATTATAATAAAATGCATATTACTTTTTCCACGTATGAAAATAAATGAAATTTTACAGATATAAGAACCGTTTCTTTCTCATATTCTTTTTAAGTATCTCCAAGTGAACATATTTTGTGTATATATATTGGAAGGCCAAACAGAACAGAAAATGTAAACGTGGAGAGAGTGCGAAGTAAGGCAAGAACCAATCAATTGCTAGCATCACCTCTAGTTCAAGTTCAATGCCTGAACATGCTGTTTCTGCTTGCATAAATCCGGCTGCAGATTTTTTGCACATTAGCCTTTCTATATAGCTCACTCTTTTCTGTTAATGCATTTAAAAATAATTTTAAATAACTACGCCTGGAGAACATACGTGTGAGGTTTCAACGATATGTTGCGAATTTGCAGACGAGTAATCACCATTTGATTTAAAACAAGCGTTTAAGTTCCAACGGTCTCTTATTCAAGAAATTAACCGTCTGGTCGACCTGCCTTCGTACAACTATTATTCCACATTTCTCACCTAAATACATAGTGGTTAAAGGGCGTTATATCGGCTCCTACTAATGAGTCGTCAGTAAGCACAAAACGAATTTGCACGAGATTATACTTTCCGTTCATGTTGCCTTTGGTTTATCCTTCTGGTCAAAACAGAACTAATTTTTTACTAGGTACGCAACACCTAATACATACTTGCATATATATTAGTTCTTCGCAACAAACAGTTTTTAACTGTTTGGTGTTCATGTTTGTACGTTATAAAAAGTAGGCATAATTCCTCATACTATAACAAAGAAATTTAGATAATTAAAAATTTGGCCAATGTAAGACATTTAACATCGTCCCTGGTTGTTGTCCTTCCATGTGCACTTAGAACAAAGCATACGCCTTCGGTGGGATCGGGTCTCTTTAAATGAGTGAGTCACCATGCATTTTATCCAATTCCTCTAATCTAATCATTTTATACATTAAAGTTCTAGCCTCACTTTGTAACAGGCCCGTAGGATTCTCATTTATACTTTTATAAATCTTATTATTGTTCGGTTGTTTCTACAACCTTTCCTCATAAATTGACCGGTTCATTAAACCCGTTGTTCCATCTATAGTCGTATCACATTATTAGTTCTCAATTCTTTACTAAGGTGTAACAGCTAATAGTCGAGTATAAACTTGTCTTCCTTATGATTAACCACCAGAAAGACCACCTTCAATTCGAAATTCGTTTTTCCGTTTCTCGAAGCTGTACAGCTTCCGTAATAACCTTGTTCGAACGCGTGTATTCCATAGAAACGACAGTATTTAGACCACGGTAAATTATTTATAGTTGTTACCTATTATCCCTTGATTAAGGTGATCTAATTCCTACGCGTTCTAGCTCTTTATCATGCATGCTTCTTCTTGCGTTCTTTAAAACTCGTCTTATTACTAAACTCTTCTATGCAATTAAATTCCTTTACCTGGAAATGAGAAAGCAATCAATGTCTTTAATTAATCTTCTCACGAATTCGTGCATATTACGCTCATCATAGTTTTTAAGTAAATGTTAAAATTTCGCCTTAGCAACACGCATGCGTAAGTGCCTCAAATTCCATTTCACACAGATTAGTTTGAAATGGAATGTTAGTCATATTTTTTTCTAGTTTATGTTACCTATTATGCTAGATAGTGCTGGTAAGGCATTTAAGCATATACATACATTAAAATTATATTAAACGAAAATATGAATTAAATGGAGAGAAACTAGATTAGTAAAAAATTGATTGATTTCTCATTTGCAGGTGAATGATTTTAATTGCCTAGAAGACGAGTTTTATAGAACGGAAGGCGATTAGAAGCCTACATGATAAAAGCAAGAATGCCTAGGAATTAGAATACCTAAACGTATGGATATTCATTCTTCGAAAATTTACTGTTAAACACATCTTATGCTAGAATACTTAACCGTTGTGTGCTACCCTTCCTACCAGGTACTCGCCTTGGAACAAAGATTAGCACACAAGTTGTAAAACTTCAAGCATCTGTCAGAAACAGAAAAAACGAATTTAGATTTAGTTTACTTCTGGTGATTAATCCCTCAAAGTATACTCGATATAACTATTTTATCTTAATAAATAATTGAGAACCAATAATGATATACATTATAAATAAGAACAACAAATTTAATGAGCTCAATAAATACACCAGAAAATATGGCAATAGCCACCTTTAAGA
The DNA here is from genome assembly GCA_029291075.1 of Eudiplozoon nipponicum. Classification (NCBI taxonomy): domain Eukaryota; kingdom Metazoa; phylum Platyhelminthes; class Monogenea; order Mazocraeidea; family Diplozoidae; genus Eudiplozoon; species Eudiplozoon nipponicum. Next base: position 9,823 of record JAQBSW010003411.1, on the reverse strand, counting down.
CAAATAATGAACAAAGGGTCTTATCTAGGGCAGACATTATTTCAACAGAAATTCCTCGCACAAGCGCCCGTATAAGAATGAAGCAGTCAGCCCAATGATAAAAGCAGACTTCGAGCTGAAGTGAACATAAATTAATTAATATGTGTAAATTTGTTTTATTAAATCGATGCTCGTTGTGCGAGCAAAATTCTATATAATTGAGTAAAAATAAAGCATGTGTGGTACATTTAAAATGGCTTCTGATGGGTTGGAAACGTTGATTCAGGGACTGACTTCTCAAATAATAATTTAACTGCAGAATTAGGCATAATTAAGTCTCGTCTGGACGATACGCTGATAATAAACACAGACTACATACGTGTACGTGGACCATCCAATGTAGGTGGACACAACAATGGCGACCGCGCCGAAGAGGAATCAGGAGGAAATATGCCGGTGTTTTCAGCAGAATCGACGAGTTCTTTCAGACTTTCATCAGAGTTTAAGTCCATGCTGGCACCACTAGATGTTGAAAGGCCACAATTGTGGTTCGAAAAATTTGAAGCATCAGTTTGAGCCCAAGAATTTACATTGGAAGCACCTATTGTGCGTGTGGCTGTCCAGGAATTAGTGGACCGGACAGTAGCAGTCCAATTGGAATTGCCGGTTGACCTCACGTATGAAGAGTACAAAAGACGAGTGTTGGATCATTTCCGCGCCAGGCCTCAGGAATTGTTCTCAGAATTATACAGCCTGAAACCATTACTGGGTGAGATTCCCATGGATACCATAGCACGTATGAAGCGATGGTTCTCGAAGCTTACGGAGTCTTTACCCGGGTTGCAACCACATGAGGCCATCATGTTCATGCTGCTGGATCCTACCAGATACGGTGAAATATCCAGCGCCCAGGGAGGCCTTGAAGAGAGACTTCAGGCTCTTCAAAGTTCGGCCATAATGACAAACAAAGTGGCAGCTGCATCTCCACGCATAGGTCCAGTTACGACATCTGTCAGGAGCGACATACCGTATTGGAATTCTTCGCGGCATAATAAGCAGTTCCGCGACAAAAGGCAACAGCCAGTGGCCTGGAAGCAAAGTCAGTATATAAGGACTCCAGCTCCGACGAATACGGCGTATCAGCGTCAGCAAAACCAATGTACTGCTCCTCGAGAACGGCCAGTTCAGTGGGGAAACAGGTTTCACAATCTCACAAATAAAGGTGGGCGAGAGCAGGGCACAAATATTAATCCTTTGGTGGCTCCGACGCGTAGATTGAATGAAGACCAGTAGAACAAACAAAAAAAGTGGTCCGAACCAGATGGCCTTTAAAGAAAAGGAAGTATGTGAAACATTGCCAAAAGTAAGGATTTTCATTAAAGTTAAATTTTTAGAACTCTTCAACGGACAGCCAGTAATAATGAAATTGGATACTGGAGCTGATGTGTCGGTACTACCATTGACTTGGCCATTGAACAATGTAAAACCTACGAAAGCAAGTTTATGTCAGGCATCGGGTGCATCGATGGTGGCTGTGGGCGAGTGGGACACAAAGTTGTTAATAAATGAAAATGTCTATCATATGTCTTTTGTTGTTTCGAATACGCAAACGCCCTTATTGGGACTTGATTTCATTATAAAATGGGTTAAGACGATAGACTGTCAAAATAAACGTGTATGCCTATCGCGGCCTGAGGGAATAAGTTCAATAAAGTCTATATGTACCCCTAAGATGCAGGAGAAGACCAATTGTCTGCCTGGGTGGTGGAAGAATCTTCAAACCCAATATAACATTATATTCCAACTGCCTGATTGTAGCGAGCATCTAGGGCCGACGGTCGACCAGTTTAAGCTATGGCTAGAACTAAATGACGGTTACGAACCACCAAAAGTATATGGTACTCCTCCAAAGAAATTAGCAGCAGCGACTCGTGCAACCCAAGAAATGATAGAAACCGGCGTTCTTGAACCGTCAACATCTGTTTTTCGTGCTCCGATGGTTTATGTTACGAAAAAGGATGGTTCGCTCCGACCGGCGGCTGATTTTAGGCAATTGAACTCAGTAACTAAACCGGACCCGTATCCCATGCCGGGTCTGCGTGATCTGTTCTTAGAGCTAGCGGGAGGCAAATGGTTTGCCGTGCTTGATCTTAAACAGGGATTTGGCAAATAGGCGTGCGGCCCGAAGACCGATGGAAGTTAGCGGTACAAGTACCCCAAGGTCATTTCCAATTCACCCGGGTACCATTTGGCCTTAAAAACGCACCGAAAGTGTTCCAAAGAATGATGGATTCGTTCGTGTCTGACTTAACTTGTACAACAGCTTACGTAGACGATGTTATTATATGGGCCACTACTGAACACGAATTACGTGTGAGGCTGCAGAAGATATTGGCCAAAGCTGTAGAATGGCGATTACATTTTAATCCAGAAAAGGTACAGATAGGTCAAAAAGTGCGGTTCTTGGGGCACTTAGTCTCAGCGGACGGATGCATGCCGTTAGATTCGAATGTACAACCTATCAGGGATTATCCGGTACCTACCACTAGAAAACAATTGCGCCGGTTTATTGGTATGGTGAATTTCTATAGACCATACCTCGCAGGGATGGGGGTTACGCAACAGCCCTTATCTCAGTTAACTAGTGCCAAGATACCATTTCATTGGACGGAGGAGGCTCAACAAGCGTTTGTACTATGCAAGCAGAAATTAATAGAGGCAACTATTTTGACTTTCGCGGTAGGTAATATGTCAATTGTTACAGACGCATCAGATATTGGGATAGGAGCGGTGTTACAAGCTGACGGACGTCCTGCGCAATATATAAGTTGCACACTAACTAAGGCGGAACAGAACTATACCGTCACAAAAAAGGAATTACTTGCCGTACAATGGGCGCTACGGAAGTTTAGATATTTTGTAATCGGGAGACACGTGGACGTCTTTACCGACCACAAAGCGCTAGTGCATTGGAGATCACTATGTATTGAAAAGAAACGAGTACATGGAGCTATTGAAGAACTAGAAGAGTACGATATATCAATTCATCATAGAGCAGGAATCGAGAATGCGGCAGCCGATGCGCTCAGCAGAATTTCCGCTGTGCGGGTTATCGCCGCTTATAAAAGTCTCTGAGAAACAGGGAAGAGATGCTACATGTCAGGAAATAGTCAATTAATTAAAGCAGCACAATGAATTGTTTACCATATAAAACAAGAACTTATCCAGCGCTGGTTGGCTCATTGAGACATTGCAGTCACGATTTTATTGGCCTGGCATGTCCAAAGAAATTCGTAGCTATTGTCAACAGTGCACTACATGCCAACGTTGTAAACCACAAAAACGAGAAAAAGTCACTCCGATTGCTTTCAATGCCACTGTACGGAACGAGTTTCTGCATATCGACCTGGTAGGTCCACTACCGGTAGCTCGCGGCGGCGTGTCCTATGTGTTTTCCATGGTCGATAAGTTTACCCGATGGGTCGAGTTTGTACCACTGAAGAAGATCACAACAGAAAAAATTATAAAGTACCTAGAAGAGCGATGGATCAGTCGATTTGGTGCATCACAAGTTTTTGTCACCAATCAGGGTGCACAGTTTGAGTCGAGATAATTTAATCATTGGTGCAAAGACGTTGACATAAAGCATTCCCGCACAGCCACTTATCACCCGCAAACCAATGCAACAGCTGAGCGCGCACAAAGGACGATGAAAGAGGTACTGCGATGTTGGTGCCACGAGAGCCCAGGAACGTGGAGAGACAAATTACATTTGGTCGAGCGGGCCATGCGCTTTACAGTCTCAACAGCAACAGGATTCGCTCCAACGACCATGGTCTATGGAGGACACATAAGACTGCCAGGTGAACCTGTAATCCAAGGATCCCATGAGCGCTGCATCATAGCGGATATTCAGGAGCGACTAAAACAGTTAACTGAATATGTTTGCGCCACACAGCGACAAGGCTATGCAAGGCAACCGACACGCACTCGCCTAAAGGTCGGCGACTATGTCATGGTAGCAAAGGTCGAGCCCATGGCACTGCAGGCTGTCAATGATGGGCCGTATCGCGTGGAGAGGGTGGACTCAGAGCACAATACTGTTTTTTGTTAGCATGCCCGATGGACCACCAGCTGATGCACTGGATCGTTTAAGCACAGTGCCAAAGCCGATTCCTGAGGGGGGAAGATGTGGCAATAGCCACCTTTAAGACAAATAATGAACATAGAGTCTTATCTAGGGCAGACATTATTTCAACAGAAATTCCTCGCAGAAGCGCCCGTATAAGAATGAAGCAGTCAGCCCAATGATAATAGCTGACTTCGAGCCGAAGTGAACATAAATTAATTAATATTTGAAAATTTGTTTTATTAAATCGATGCTCGTTATGCGAGCAAAATTCTATATATAATTGAGTAAAAATAAAGCATGTGTGGTACATTTAAAATGGCTTCTGATGGGTTGGAAACGTTGATTCAGGGACTGACTTCTCAAATGAATAATTTCACTGCAGAATTAGGCATAATTAAGTCTCGTCTGGACGATACGCTGATAATAAACACAGACGACATACATGTACGTGGACCATCCAATATTGGTGGACATAACAGAAAAGTTATAGGCACAACCGAACAATAAGAAGATTTCTAAAAGCATAAATGAGGACCCTACGGACATGTTGCCGAGTGAGGTTTTAACTCTGATGTATAAAATAATTAGATTAGAGGAATTGGATAAAACGCATGGTGACTTACTTATTTAAAGAGATAAGATCCCACCGATAGCGTATGCTTTATTAGAAGTGCACATGGAAGTAGAACAACCAAAGACGATGGTAAATGTCCTAAATTTGCCAAATTAAAAATTATCTAAATTTCTATTTTATAGAATGAGGAATTATGTCTATTTTTTTAGAACATACATACATGAACACCTATCGTTTCTTAGAAATAGTCAAGAAATACAGGTTAAATGAAAATGGCAGTTAAGTCAGCTATATTGATCTACCTATGTACACAAATGCCCCAGCTCCAGCGTCGGTGTTGTGCTTTAAACGGTTTCTAAATGAATAGCAGCAGGCTTTAGACGGAAGCCACATGACGTTGAGAAATGTGTTATAAATGTTAAATATGTGTATGACGCTCACTTTATATAATTAAACGAACATTGGTTGCGCCGTCTGTGATAATTATTATAACTAAGGTTGCGACCTTGATATAAGTACCTGGCCCAGTAATTACTTACATATGCCAGTATAAACTAAGAATTGTATAAAATAGAAAAGACAATTCATCCAGTAGACCGGTTTTGACCTTATCCCGATTAATGTTTACTCGAATCACCCGTACCTTGTGTTAGTAACGGATATCAACATTATTGTACCGAAAAGGTACATGGTACTAACATTATGGTTTCCAAGCCGATACATGGTACCAACATTATGGATAGACGAGGAGAACATAAAACCGCATGCAAGTATGCCCATGTTAATAGATCAGATCTTGCACGCCATACAGTAGAGACAGGACACACCATTAATTGGGATGGGTGCAGACGTATATCAATCTGTAGCCGTAACAGGTCGACTAGACTGATTAGAGAATCCATCGAAATTAAATCGAGAAATGACATAATGAATGAAACAGCCGTAGAAAAATCACTAGGTCCTATTTGGAATACAGCACTAAATAATGGTAGAAAACGAAGATTGCACGAATCAGAATCAGAATCAGAAACTCGCTCAAGTAAAAGAATAAGAACACTGGACTGATATTAACTTATAGAGGTGGAGAGTGTGTAATTCAATATCGCCCAATTTATTTTTGATTAACTTATTATTTCATCCGTGATTACTTGTTATCTTATTTTATCTTTTATCTTACGTTCTGTTGTTAGTGTAGCATCATTTAACAAGCATTTATTTGCATCTCTCTTTATCAAACAATTTTCAACTTCTTTTACGACCCGCTTTTAATTTTTATTTTAACTATCCACCTTAATAGAATACTTTTCCGTTTTGCTAACTCTAAATTATTTACTTTATTCACAGTATCTCGCCCCCTTCTCTCCGGGATGCCACTCGTAATTACTTCATTTAGGATAGTACGTGTAAAAATAGGTCTGATGTGTGCATTTAGGAAATGACAGTTATCATTTTAGTTTTATGTGAATTTCTGTTACACGTGCCGTTAATTACATGTAACAGATTATTTCTCAGTCTTAAGCAAACACTCACACACACACAAGCACAAACACACAGAGGTGGCATACGCTTATCTAGTGATTAGTCAGATGTTGCTAAATCGCTGTCATTTCACTGGGATGAGTATACACGTGCAATAGTTGATTACTCCTCAATCAAAACCAAACGAGAATACATACACACAGACATGGTGTACGCTTGCAGACATATACACAAACAAATTTGACAGACACTTTCCTAGCATTTTATGCATAAGAGATCTAACAACAAGTATAAATGTGGCAGTTTAAACTAATATTTCCACTTGACATATTGATTGTCAACTTATTGTGATGAGCTTTCCATTGAAAAAGATTTCCGTATCTGGAAATCGAAAATTTTGGAACAAAAACCAGAAAGACAGCGGATGCAAACAAATCGGATCGCAACCCGATAATCAGGTAAATATTATATTCCGTGTCGCGCAACATGTTTCTTTTAAATCTTATTTAGGTACTAAATACGGTGCTACAACAGTGAAGCTGCAAAATCGTTATCATCACATAAAAAACAATTAGTAAGGCAAGTGGAAAATATTCGTTTCATTAAAATATGTTTAAAACATTGTGTAATTCCTAAATGTTTTAAATTTAAATTGCCATTTCATTTAAATGATAAAGGTAGATCTCTTAAACATGAACTGACTTTGAACATAATGAATACATTGATTAGGGATTTAGAAAAACGCAAATATGAACTAATTAGAGAGAAAACTAAAATAAGATCTATGTTACTTTCTTTTTTGCACGCGGATGACTTTAAATGTATAGAGGTTTTTACTGATGGCGCACGTAATAGGGAGATAAAAAAGGTTCACATCAGGCATGATAGAAAGTTAGGAAATTTGGGCATCTATAGACAGACCACAGTTAGGACATGTCCTGCTGTAACTAATCGAGTGGCAAATCTTTATGAGAATTAGCTCGAAATGCCTAATCGTGGCCTGAATGCAGCTATAAAAATTGAGAAATCACCAAAAAATGAGATAATTACTGAGGCTGTTAAAACAGCACAATTTCTCCCAGAGAAGGATAAAGTTAGGTTTGAATTAGACGTAGCTGCGGCTGTGCTAACATACGCAGAGGAAAAATATAAACCAAATTATGAAATAAAAGTCTCAGGAAAGAGTTAATAGCAAACAGTGTGATATGTTTGAAAGCAGACAAAGGAGGAGCGACGGTTCTGATGAGTCAATCTGACTATAATGACAAAATGTATGAACAACTAGACAATATAGAGGTATACACTAAAATTAATAAAGATCCTACGGATAAGCTACAAGGAGAAGTTAAATTATTGGTCAATAACATGATTGCTGAAGGAGAATTAGATCAGGCGCATGGTAACACTCTCATACAAAGAGATACAGTCGCTCCTAGAGTGTACGGTTTAGTAAAGATACATAAACCAGGCAACCCTTTGGGAGTTATTGTTAATGTCCAACACTCTCCAACATATAAAATGTCTAAGTTTCTATGTCATAGAATAAAGAAATATTCGTACTTCTTAGACAATACTTTGATGAATTCATACCATTTGGTTGAGATTGTGGATAAATGTGAGCTAAATGAAAACGATAGATTGGCGAGTTTAGATGTGGTGTCAATGTACACCAATATACCAGTACCTAAAGCACTAGACTATTTTCAGCGTTTCCTGGTTGATCATCCAGTAATATTGGAAGGAAGCAAAATGACGAAAAGACACGTCATGGAGATGATGTATGTATGTATGTCCTCCACTTATTTTAAATTTAGGAATGCATTTTATAAGCAGATTAGAGGTGTTCCAATGGGGCAACCACTATCGGTTCCAATAGCCAATATCTTCATGCATTACATGGAAAAGACTCTCTTAGATATAACGCCCTTAAATCCTAAATTGTATGTACGATATTTGGATGATATATTAGTTATTTGGAATCACGGGGAGGATCAACTGATAAATTTCTTAAACATAGCAAATCAGGTGAGCGAGCTTAAATTTACAATTGAAAATGAATCAAGTGGCGAATTACCATTTCTGGATGTCAAGTTAATTAGAAATGGTACAAAACTAGAACAGGATGTTTATAGGAAGGATACTTACTCAGGTATCCTTCTTAATTTCAATTCAAATCATCCATATAGAATGAAAATCAGTATCTTAAAATCGATGATAATAAGAAGCTTAAGATTAACAGATAAAAAACATAGAGAGATTGAATTAGGGAGACTGCGAGAAATATTCAGTGCTAATGGGTATCCTCTAAAGTTAATTGAAGCAACTATAATGAGCGTTATAAGTAAATTTAATCATGACTGGAAGTACGTGAAGTCAAACAAATTAAAAGATGACAGGAGGGTAATGATTATACCTGACTCTAAACTAAGTAGGAAAATCAAAATGATAGCAGCAAAATACAATATACGTACTATTTTAAAACAGACCCTTACCCTGGGTATTAAACTTCCCAACCAAAAGGAGAAAATAGAACCGTTAGACACATCAGGAGTATATGAAATTCCATGTAACGACTGTAACCTGATGTATGTGGGTGAAACCATACGCCCAATTAAGGTTAGACGAGGAGAACATAAAACCGCATGCAAGTATGCCCATGTTAATAGATCAGATCTTGCACGCCATACAGTAGAGACAGGACACACCATTAATTGGGATGGTTGCAGACGTATATCAATCTGTAGCCGTAACAGGTCGACTAGACTGATTAGAGAATCCATCGAAATTAAATCGAGAAATGACATAATGAATGAAACAGCCGTAGAAAAATCACTAGGTCCTAATTGGAATACAGCACTAAATAATGGTAGAAAACGAAGATTGCACGAATCAGAATCAGAATCAGAAACTCGCTCAAGTAAAAGAATAAGAACACTGGACTGATATTAACTTATAGAGGTGGAGAGTGTGTAATTCAATATCGCCCAATTAATTTTTGATTAACTTATTATTTCATCCTTGATTACTTGTTATATTATTTCATCTTTTATCTTACGTTCTGTTGTTAGTGTAGCATCTTTTAACAAACATTTATTTGCATCTTTCTTTATCTAACAATTTTCAACTTCTTTTACGACCCCCTTTTAATCTTTATTTTAACTATCCACCTTAATAGAATACTTTTCCGTTTTGCTAACTCTAAATTATTTACTTTATTCACAGTATCTCGCCCCCTTCTCTCCGGGATGCCACTCGTAATTACTTCATTTAGGATAATACGTGTAAAAATAGGTCTGATGTGTGCATTTAGGAAATGACAGTTATCATTTTAGTTTCATGTGAATTTCTGTTACACGTGCCGTTAATTACATGTAACAGATTTTTTTTCTTATTCTTAAGCAAACGCTCACAAACACACAAACACAAACACACAGAGGTGGCGCTTATCTAGTGATTAGTCAGATGTTGCTAATCGCTGTCATTTCACTGGGATGGTGTACGTGCAATAGTTGATTACGCCTCAATCACAAACAAACGAGAATACAGACACACAGACATGGCGTACGCTTTACAGACATATACACAAACCAATTTGACATACACTTTCCTAGCATTTTATGCTTAGAGATCTAACAACAAGTATAAATGGGGCAGTTTAA